>JANHGB010040484.1:0-46786 GCA_026283785.1 Coracopsis vasa | reverse complement strand
AGCGGGGGCCCCCCGCGGGCTGCCCGCCGGCCGGGGGTCCTTGTGAGTGCGGGGCAAGGAGCGGGGAGGGAGGTGAGATGGGGTTGGATGCGGGGCGGTCCCGCTTCATGGGTGGTTTCTCTCCTGACAGGAGCCTGGTAAACGGGACGTTCGCCGAAGTCAAGGACAGGATGTTTTCCCACCTGCCCTCCCTGCAGCTGCTGTAAGTATGGCACTGGAAAAGGGCAGCGGCCAGCTAGCACTTTTGTCTGCGCCTCCTAAACTGAGTTATGGGTGCCCTTGTAGGAATGGGGGGTAACGGGGACATTCCCAGCTTGTGCAGTATCCCGTGATGTAGCTGCTGCTTCATAACAGAGGGATGGATTTTCCGTTCATAAACCACTTCATAAAATGTGTGCTTAGTTACTGAAGGAGGACAAAACGTTTTATGGTACCCTAAGTTCCCTGTTATATAAACCGTCCCACGCCACCGGCTTTAATAAGTTTATAGTGCTGAGTTTTCATGTGGTGCCTCACTCCGGCTCACTTTGTGCCCAGGAGTCTCACGTTGGCTTTGGGATGTTGCGGGAGCAACGGGGGTGAGCAGAGGCTGCTGGGACACTCCTCAAAGGAAAGCAAGCCTTTGTGCAGAGCCTTTGTGCATGAAGTGCTGGTGGTGTCTGCAGCATGACTCTGGGCTTCGGTGTCCAACTTGGAGGGTGGCCCCTCCAATGGATGCCTTCTGACCTGGTGGGCCTCTGTCCCGGGGGACAGCAGTGCAGCTCCGGCACTCTGCAATACTCCCTCCTTCCTGACCTTGGGCACCTTGCTTGGTCGTACCCATTGCAGTTAGATGTGTGCCTGCAGCTCAGGCAGCTTACCCAAATTTGCCTTAATTTAGCAGTCCTGGAAGGCAGTAGTGGAAAGGCACAGAGAGACAAGAGTGCGGTACAATTCCCTGGGGAGCCTGGGTGCCTGTTTCTCTGATAGTCGCTTCATCTGTGCCCTGCGTAGACCAGTTCAGCCTGCCTTTGATGCCTGATACCAACCAGACCCTCCATGCCTCCCCCAGCAAGGACTGGCTTCCTCCCTAAGAAAAGACACGCTGCAAAGAAAAATGAAGCAAAAAGATGTGAGGCACCCAGGCTAAGCACTCACCACAGAGCTAGGTGTTAAAATTGGCGTGAGCAAGAGGAAGTCCCTGAAGGCCTCTGCTAGTGTGATGGCCTCTCCTTGGGCACCCCTGCCTCGTTTGACTCGAAAGCCTGTCTCACTGTCTGGAGGAGCAGCATCCCATGGAAAACACTGGGGAGAAGCGAGCAGAGCAAGAGGTGGAGGCTTGCACCTTCTTTAGCGCGGCACCAGTCCCAAACCCAAGTGACTGTGGGCCTTGGGGCCCAGCACAGAGCCCCAGGAAGAGGGCAGAGGGACTTTGCCCACTGGGGAATGGGGGCAACCAGCTGACCTGTGCCAGCTGGGAGGGGATGAACCCAAGGGTGGGCTGAGAGAAACCATGGGTGGAAAACTCAGGCTGAGGAGAATCTGGCTTGTTTTGGGTAGCGGTACTGGGAAGAGGGAGGAAGAGCACATGAAGGTTATCCCTATTCCTTAGCTGTAGCAGATTTCCAGGAGGAGACATTGGGGTGTGTGGGGTGGTGGGGCAGAGGTTGAGAAAATCAGAAGTTGCCAATGTCACTTTATGCAGCAGATCAGGCATGGGAGCCAGAGGGGTTTGGCACCACCACCACCACCTTGGGCCCTGACAGATTTTGTTAGTGTAATTTGTGACTTTACTTCAAGCACAAGAAAAAAGAATGATTAAATGGCAAAAGAGATACATGCATAATTGATCACTTGGGTACTTCCTGTGTCCTCTGTGGCAGTAGCCATGGTAAAAGAGTAATGTAAGGATTTATTTTTAATGGCAGCCTGCATCTTTGTCAGATTTCTTTGGGATAATTTAGCGAGTATTTCTCTAGCATTAGCATAATAACCGAGGATCACAGGGAAAGTTTGCATTTCATGTTCATTAGTCTTCTAAATTAATTTTAGTAAAATGCCTAAAACCAGACAAAAAGAGGATTAATAAGTTTCTCTAATAAAGTGATTAATGTAGACATGTTCACTTGGAAAATTCAGAGATTTTCCAAAAATGACTTCTTTTGAGTAGCATTTGATTTTTAGACCAAATAAGTTTTGCTTGTCCTTTTCAGGGGATCAGATTGTCGAGGGTCAGGTTGCATTTAACCGTGGTGGATGGCACAGGGAGCATTTTTCCTGGGGAGCAGTGGACATTAACTAGCATCACATTATGCCTTTGGTTTGTTTTTTTTCCTTTTAATAGGCTATTCTATAGAGGTTTATATGTGCTACACTGAGGGGGCAATATGGACTCGAGTCAGTAAGATTAGTTTGGTCATGGGCAATAAACACAACGGGCATAATCCAGCGTGTCAAGTTTTAATGTGCTTTCCTAATGCCTGCTCTCCATTTTCAGCTTGCTAAACTCCAATTCCTTCACTGTTATACGAGATGACGCCTTTGCTGGTCTCTTCCATCTAGAATACCTGTAAGTCTGGTATTTTATGTATTCCCCTATCCTTTATAAATCAAGATGTTTTGATAAGTTGCCAAGATTCCCGCTGTGGAGTCTTAGTCTTTAGTGTGATTCCCAGGAGCAGGGGGCATGAAGGATTTACGTTCCGCTCCTGTGCAAGTGTTCTTTAGAGTAGCTCACCCTTAAGGATTTTTAAAGTAAGCCGTGAATGCAAGGTGGCAATCACAGTACACTGAAAGGCATTGGCTTGGCTTTCCAGAACAGTGCCATTGCTGTCGAGGGGCTTTGAACCTCAGGAAAGAGGTGGGAAAGCCTCTCCTGGCCTGCTGGCAGCCTGAAGAAGAGTCGCAGGGTGTCTGTGTACTGCCCAGAGCAACCCTGATTGCCTGGCTCATTCTCTTCTCCCAACTTTCTTTCTTTTCCAACTTCACCTTTTTTCTGCTATCCCATTTAATGCCCGTGGCATTTATCTTTATGTTATAAATAATTATAAATATATGAATATATAAATATATATTTCATATAATATACATTATTGCAATTATTTAAGTTATTATTTATATTCATTTAACTCTCCTTTACTTTGTTCACTTACTTGATTTTTACAGTATCTTCATTTCCCAATTTTTATTTTTTTTTTTTTTAGGTCACCCTTTTTAATTTTTAAAAAAGTATTATCCCTGGTACCAGGTTGTCCTCACTTCATACTCCAAAGGACTGCCATTTCTCTGTGTTACCGGACACGAGCTGGTATGTTTGAAACTTGGAATATGATCTGAAAGAAATTCCTCTTTCCACCCACCTTTTCATGCTGAAAGGTAGCTGTGGAAAACATTTCTGTATTTTTCCAGAGGAAGACTAATGCTCATAAAACTGAGTGCAGACAAATAGGTGTTAAGGTGGGATGTATTCAAGTTTACTAGTCTGATACGTGTGGAGCAGCTGACACTGGAATTTGCAGACCAAGAAATAGAGGATAATGGGAAATGATATATTCTAAAATCCATGATTCAGATTTTTTAGAGGATTTTTCAGAGGCAGTGAGCTCCCTAATCATTCTCTTTTCCATGTGTCTACAGGGAAAAAAGTAATTTTCAATACGTTTGTAAAAAGGAAGAAAACCATTTTAGTGTCATTTCATGAATTACTTGCTTTCAAGTGCTGATGAGCTTGTCCCAGCAGCGTACTTGGCTGTCCTGGTTGCCTTGGTGAGTGCAGAGAGACCCCAGTCCGAAAGAAGAAAGTCCTGCCCCTCCTCGGCTGGTAAAAGGGGCAATCTCTTTCCTGGTTGTCAGCTGCAAGCCAGGGAACAGCATGAAGACTGCTAAAGCCTTACAGTTTCAGTTTCCTTTAGCAGCAGCTGAACAAGTGGCCTCAGTTAATGGCTGTGGTTGCCCTTCCTGCCAAGTCCACAGAGCGCTTCCTATTCCCAGCAAATCACACCTCCACCTTTTGGGAACTAGGTGCGAGTGGCCTTTCTCTGGGTTTTTGTGGCCATGTAGCCGGTAACAGCATTACAGCTTCTGTAACTCGTATCTCTCAGTTACCAGTGATCAGACCTTACAGAGAATAAGAAAACCTCTCTGACAAACAAGAATAACAAGTTTCTTTATGTACAAAGCTGAGTCTCCAAACAAAGAGCTGCTGGGGAGTGCCCGCTGCAGATACTTATATATATATATATATAATATACCTCCAGCTGTGTCCTGCTGAGCTTGCAGCACTGACAATGACATTCAATGCACCCTTAAACTATCTGGCTCCATGTACAGTCTGGATAAGACAAGTCTGATAAAGATGGGAGTTTTGCTGGTGAACAGAGTGGCATTCCCAGGGTAGCATCCCTTTGAGGCCAGGTTTGGGGACTCAGGAATCCGGCAAATTACTGAGTCCCAGCCCAAATTTGCATCAATTGCTGCAGTGTGTGCAATGAAGCCATGTTTATTTGCACGGACTGGTGAGCTGGCGCTGTGCAGGGATGGCAGGTGCTGATGAGAGTATCAGGAGGCAGTTTGGCTCTCTACCTTGCGATTTGAATTCATGTCCCCAGGCAGTCTTGGAACAGTTGAACCTCTTCTGACACCTGTGTAGATATAACACTATCTTATCTGCACCTTTTGCATGCAGTCAGGGTCCCAGTCACTTCATGAAGGATTTTGGCTACCTCTAAACAGCAGAACCAAGAGCACTTGGCATCTCTGACATCCCCATCTTGACTCTCTTTTGAAGAGACCTTGGCTCATAGCATTTTCCCTCTATTTCCCTGGAAGGCAAACAAGGATGTATAGAAGAAGTGAGACATTTATATCTCGTGAAACCTTTTATAAAGTCAGCATGCAGTTGTCTTCATCCAGGTACTGCTGTACCATGCAATATCTTGATGGCCACCTGGCTGCAATTGCTTTGCAGAGCTGATGATGTATTTAGGGATGTGTCCTCAAGTGATCGGGGGTCAAAATGCTCAAATGTCAATGCTTTCTTTAAATGCTGACATGCAGTCAGGAGGAGCAGCATGCTCCTGGAATCGATACATGCCTGTCACTATTCCCCCAGTGCACGGGGCCGTGTGCAGGTGGGCACCCTGCAGGGGTGGTGTCCTGGCTGGAGGGAACTGAACTGCAGCAGCAAGAACAAGACACTGGTCTTGCCATTTATGCAGGCTTTGTATGTGTGCAGTTCATGTCACGGCTCTGTGGGTGCCGAGGTGGGACAGTGGATGCAGCAACAGGAGCTGCCCATCAGAGTGTCTGCAGCCCAGGCAGCCCTGGCACTTATGTGCTGCCCTGTGGTGTTACACTGCAGGTGATTTGTGAGAGAAATGTAGGACCTCAGCTTTCAAAGGCCACCTCAGAAACCTCTCCTACACAGGTCTCTTGCCTCACACATCACACCCTGAGAGGATTAACCAACAGAGGAGTAATGTTTTTTGCTATGTCTGTTTTGTTCCTCTTCTGCTGGATGTTTGTGTCGCATGCTGCTGTCCCTTCTGCTGCCTGGTACTTTCATCATTCCCTGCAGTCCACCCAAGGAAAGTGGTAAAGGGAAAACATGCTCCACTGAGACTTCCCGACCTTTAAGTCTGAAGGGGCTGCCACTGCTGAATTTGGAGGCCATAGCTTAAAGCACCGGTGATGCTAATAATAAAGTCTTTTAAAAGACTTTTTTGTTTTTCTTTTCCTAGATTCATTGAAGGAAACAAAATTGAAACCATTTCAAGAAACGCTTTTCGTGGCCTTCGAGACCTGACTCACCTGTAAGTTATTTAACACTTGGTGGAGTAATTTCTGCTTGAACAAAACTCTTTGAGGGGACCACTGGTTTTTCTGCTACAGAGAAAACCTCTCTTCCCCTCCATCCGTTAGCTACCTCCTGCTGTCAGCAGCATGCCTCCCTCAAGTTGAAAACTGGCCTTAAAAGAACTCCTGCTGGGGCAGCCCTGTGGTGTGTTGGGCTGCCTATGCACACTCACAGCTCGTGCTGGGATGCAGCTGCTGCCCGCGGATGCTGAACCAGTACCACTGTCACACTGTGTACTAGTGATTATCAGTCCTGGTTCTTCAGCATGGTCTGTGATTGCTCTGTGTGTTGCATTTGCACCTGGGCAATAAGAAAGTTCTATGTATTTTACTTCTACATGATCTTCAAGCAATCTCCATTCTTGAATAAGAATAATTAATATGTGCCTGTTCCTTATAACTATTAACAATGCCAGTGGCTGGACAGTTCTAACAACTGTAGGTGAGCTCAGACTTAATGAATCAGCCAGACAAGAGACAGCAATGGTACTAAGCTCTAACTTTCTTTTCTAGTTCTTTGGCCAATAACCATCTCAAAGCTCTGCCGAGGGATGTCTTCAGTGATTTAGATTCTCTAATTGAACTGTAAGTAATGAGAATCTTTCTGCTGTCTGCCTAATTCTGTCACTCTGTTGCTCTTGAGTTTTATGTTCTGGGTTTATGTGGTGCTGTACCTGATATCTGCACAGGAAAGAAATGTGCCTTTTGTTGTGCTAGCTTTCCTAATTTTAAAATTGTTTACTTGCTAGACTCCTCTAAAATAACTGCTGTTTCTCAAATCACCGTTGTTTCTCATGGTGCTGTACATGGCTTGCATTATTGTACTTCTTTTTGATGTTTCATATGAGTTGTTTTTTAGGGAAAGGAAGACAACAAATTTTAAAACTACAATTTCTCTGAACATTTTTCCCTGTTATTGTGTATGCATCCCTTGAGATTATATTAGTGAAAGGCATTCATTTAAAAAAGCCACCTTTTTTCTTGTTTTTATGTAGTTGTAGCACATTGTTGACTTACTGTCAGTGTTGTCTTGTATAATTGAGCTGATAGTCAGCTTCCCCTATTTTTGGCCTAGCTCTCCCAGACAGCAAAATATAACTGTAAACAACAAAAATTGCCAGGAGATCGAAGAACAAGTACAGTGCTGAAATTGCACATACATTAGTAGGGGAAGGTTAAATTGACCACACATCAGCAGCGACTCAAAAAATACAAGCCTTACATCTGTATTTTAATGTAACACAGAAATGGTGCCAGCAAGGCCACTCTGTCAACCAGTGGTACTGGAGTAGTTTAGTGAAGGAATGGGATTTATCAGTGTCAGCAGTAGATGGAGGGAAGGAGGCTTGCAGCAGACAACCAGGCTGTCAGGATTTATTACATTACAGTCCTAATCCTATGAAAATTTATAAACATGAGTGACTTTACACATGAATCACAGAGCTCCATTACTATGATTATATGTGAGCATATTTCCTAGATTGAAACAGTTTTTCCAAGGACAGCACTTAGTGAAGGAGAGTTCATAATAAGAGAGTCCAAATAAAACTGAAGCAACTTCCCTGTTCTCAGTTCACAAACAATTCAAGGCTATTCAGGTATTTTTAAATTCAGCATGTCAAGGTGATAACAGTTCTGTAGTATTCATATTGCTATCAACCTTTTCAAATATGTTTATTTCTGTGTGTTTTTTTAGAGATTTAAGGGGAAATAAATTTGAGTGTGACTGCAAAGCCAAGTGGTTGTTTTTGTGGTTAAAGATGACAAATTCCACTGTTTCTGATGTCCTGTGTATTGGTCCAGCAGAATATCAGGATAAGAAGTTAAATGATGTGACAAGTTTTGATTATGAATGCACCACTACAGGTATTCAGAATGTATATTTCTAAGCACACTACAAATGGTTAAATATCAGAAGTTTAGACTATACCTTTTTGCTTCTGTGAGCATGACCTGGGGGGAGGAAAGGGTTACATACAAAGCACTACCAAGTACAAGAACAAGCATAAAATGGGAAAATTACATTTTGAAGTCGAAGTAAGTACCGAGTTTTTATTTGGATTAAATGATAATGGAAGAAGAGCTCTGACTATTCATATTCCGGAAGACTTGATTATGACTCCCTTTGCGACTTACTTTTCATCACAGAATGCTTTCTATTATCTGGAATAAGGCCATATAGTTATGGCATATGAGCTTCCCAAAATCTCTGTATTTCACAGAAAGCAATGAAAAGAAGTTAAAATAATGTGGCTATATCTGTTATCTTTATTCAATAGGCCACGATTTAATATCATCAAAAGTGGTGGCAATACTGCCAGCTGTTCTTCATGGAACTCCATTAAGTTGTGGGAAATGTCCAATAATATTCTCACTACTGTCTTGTTTAGGATCTTGATTTTTATTTTAGGTAATGTAGAGCATGCTAAAGGAAGTTAAGAGAAACTTGCATGTGGTTATGCTCCTGTTTTATGACTGAACAGCCGCAGTTACCTGTCTTTAAATGTAGTCACATCATATAACTGAGTATATCAGCTGCGGGTATTGTTTTTCATCTTTCATGTATATGATGTCAGCACTCTGCCTTTTTTCTGTACAGTAATACCAGAGGCGTTCAAGTTCTCACATGTCATCAAGTCATAGCTATTAAAAGGCAGTAGGAAAGTTGATTACTAGTAATGTAAAATGAAGTTTCATGACAGGGAATGGTAATCCAAGGGCAATATGTAAGGGAAAAGAGAATTAACTCGAAATTCAGAAATACATCAGAAGAGTGGCAGGTGTAAAGCATGGTAATCTACTACATAAAGCACGTCAAAACCAGGAAAGCAGTGTAGCTTAGAATGGTACCTAAGTTACATTCCTGTGTCTGCCAAGTCACTGAGATGCCAAAGTACAAAGTAAAAGCCGCTTTATTTCATTGCAATCTGGTTTAGGCAATCGCACAGCACTAACAGTGCGGACGAGCAAGCCTTATCTACCTAGTCCTCACACCTACACTGACCTACCTGCCCTCTTGTCATCTCTTTGTACCTAGGAACCTAACTATGAAGTTGCAACAGGCAAAATTCACCCTTAATGTTAGTTCCTTGGTCTGCTGTAGGTGAAATTACTCCAAGCATGAACGTAATTTCACATGCCGTAGTTTGCTGGGGAGCTAAGACGTTAATGTGGTGCAAGGATTGCCCAGCTGAGTATTTGTTCAGATGCCATCAGAGGAGTGCTGTCGCAGCACAGCATGTAGCTGTAATACACTCTTCAGATAGCAGAGGGCATTTTCAGACGAGTCATTCTCTGGGAAGGCTGTGTGCTGAACCCCTCTGGCCTGGGGGTGGGCAGCAGCAGGCTTCCCAGAGCTCCAGTGCATAGCGAAGATGAAGGGTGTGGAAGACATGGATCTCTGGCGTCCTATAAAGTGCCAAGAGGTACATGCAGGAATTACCTCTAAAAGACAAAATAGATCAGTAGAGCAGAAATGTAGATCTTCAGGAATGTGTCATGTCTGAGCCAGCATCATGTCCCCTGCACTGAACTGGAAGTTACCTTGCTCAGGCTATAACCCTCTGGTGTCATTGGTGGTCTGCGGTGTCAGGCCACAGCTGCTTTTTCCTTCTCTGCCTTTGCTTTACCCAGATCCAAAGGGATCATAAATATGTCCGTATTTCTCATAAATATCATTTTCTCATAAATTTCATCATAAATATGTCCGAAAGTCTCCTTTCCCAGTCAATGACGAGCAGTGCTCTGCAAACTTCTTTCATGTTAGTCTTCAGTATTGTATTTCCCTCCTTTGCCAGATGTGGTGAGACTTTCCATTATTTCTGGTCTCTGGTACCCTGTGTTGAGCATGACTGGTTGTAGGATGTGGTAACAAAGCTGTTTGCTTGGTAAAACATGCATCTCATTGGCTTCATTGGTTCATTGCATCCACTGAACTGGTATAATGGTAACAGGAGGAGAAATGGAAAGAGGTGCTGCCAAATAAAAACCAAAACAAGACAAAGAACAAAATGCTCCTATTGCTTCTTCACAGAGAAAGCAATTCACAGTGTTGGTGATCTGCCCTTTTAACTCTTTTTGTGATAGCATCCCTCTTTCCCATGTCTCACAGCTTACATTGTGGAAGCAGGTCAAGCTGTTTCATTTCATTTCTTCTTATTGTCCCATAGCAGTGTGCGAGGGGGCTGTGCTGTGGCTATAAGCACAGTGGAGGACATGTAACTTATGTTCAGGAGGCTGGAAAGTGGGCCTCACGATCCTACAGTCACTGAGAACAGGTTGTGTGCATGCCTGGGACCTGCTTTGCCCAGGCCTGCAGGCAAGGATCATCCCACTGAGCTTTGAAAGCTTGGTTCCCTGTGATTGTCTTCTCTCTTTCCCCACAGGCTGTAAGGAACGTAGTTTGCAAATTAAGAGTTACCTGCTCTGTACTCACTCCTGTGCTGGAGATCACCTGTGCTGCTGTGGTGGGAGACGGGAATGGATGGCTAATGCTCCCTGACTGCACACCCAGGTCCTGGTAGAAGTCTCTACCGTGGGGAACAAAGGATGTGAGGAGAGGGGGACCAAGTCACAGGGTGCAGTTTAGGAGCTGCTGCCCAAACAGATCATTGCTCCCCTTTCTATGTAGTGTCCTCCAGCGTTCTCTGTGCGCTCCACGTCTGCTCTGCCAGCATCAGCACTCCTGTGTGCTGGCATCAGCCAGAGCAGTGGAAGGGAAATAAGCCCAGCAACAAGAGAGCTGGGTCCCTCATCCATGATGGCTAATGCCAGTTCAGCAGCAGGAGCAGAGGCAGAGTGGGTGTTGGAGGATGGGGGGACACACCACCACACCTCCCAGCCAGAAGAAAGCAGTGTTAAAACCATGACAGGGGGAATAAAATCATGCATCAGGGGTAGAAGGAGAGGGCAACAGACTGGGCAGCCAGCAGCACAGGGGAAGCGAAGGCTGCATCCTCTTCCCTCTCCTGTGCAGGCTGATCTAGCTTCAAAGAGAACAATGTTGGGACACCCCCTCCATGCACACACACCATATTTACAGTACAAGCTCTTTCTAGAATTAAAGCAAGGTATGTGGACCTGCCTGTAAAACTAAGTCAAGCCTCCAAGACCTATATGGCTGGCAATCCTGATATGGCAGCCTCTCTTTACTGTGTAACCCTGTTGTACACTAGAGTCTCATATTTCCAGCTGGTGCTAAAACCAACATTTATTGCTTTTTACTGATTATGACTGATTTTGTTACCCATTTTTATTCATCCAGTGATATAAAGAGCCAAATGACAGGTGCAAGTAAAAATGGCTGTGTTAACACTGAATCATTTCTGAATGAGCAGTGGGTATCAACACACAGACTGGTTTGTTTTAATTCACAGATTTCCTCAGAGTGTTTCACAACTGTTCAGATTTCAAGAGATGTCTTTTTCAGGATTAGGGGTTTGGGGTTTGGTTTTGTTTTGGCTTGGTTTTTTTTTCAAGATTTAAAAAATATTTTGATTCTGAGTGACTGTATTTGCTATTGTTCCATCCTTAGCTGCCTTCCCTGATTTATCACTTACTTTTACTTTCTGCATACTTCAGTGTCAGCTTTCTCCAGTTCTTTTATTTTTCCCAGTGAGTATGAAGACAACTTTCTTGTTTTCCTACCAGCATTTATGAATCAAGCCCAAACTCTATTTATGATAGTCCCTCCAAGAATGGAGACTGTCATTTCTTTCGCAGCTGTAGAATCTGCTCTGTTTGTTTAATGGCAGTCATCTATCTTTATTCTCCAGAAGTGTAACTCCTCAAGGGCAAGGCTTTCAAGCATGCAGAGACAGAGGGTTCTTCATTCAAAAGCAATTATTTCATAATGCACCAAAATGAGGGACTCGAGTGAGGACTTAATTACCATTTCACCAAAATCCCTGGATGCTCAGGCCCTTCCAGCATAGGACTGCATGGTGAAAACATGTAGCAAATGGAGCTTGAAACAGAGTGGTGTGTCACTCTGCAGAGAAACACCACTGTAGCGGAAGATGCATTTCCTTTTCTACATATCTGTATCCATACATCACTTGTGCCACGTTCTAGACCCAAGTGCTGGCTTTTCTTTGTCAGCTCTGCTATACCACTTTCTTTTTCTGATAATAATGACCTTCCCCAGCTGTCAGGCCAAAAGATCAGACCCAAGTCTCCTCACTTTGCCCCAGATTGGCTCTGTGCTGACCGCTGACTTAGCCCTGGGTGAAGTTTAGAGTTAAATCTACAAATGCACTTAGATTTTGGGAAAAAAATCTTGAGTTTTTGAGTTACACTCTTAGTCTTTACAAGTTACTCCAACTCCTCAGTCTTAGTGTCTAGGGTAAGTTTGCTACTGGATAGTAATTTGCAGGTTAGTTGTATTTTATGCCTAAACTACTTTACAATGCCCCATAAAACGTTATGTTAACTGAGTTTTTGATTACTCCATTTTGTCTATGGTCTAGCCAAAATGGGGTTATCCCCAGGCAAACTTCAGATACCATTTCACTTTCTGCCTGGTTTAGCATAACACAAATTGCTAGTGATTAAATTTACATGACTTAAGAAGTTATTGGACTTCAGCTGGAAGTTGCTGTCTCTCAGCTTGACAGTGATTCTAGCAAGGCCATTTCACTTGATGGAGAAGCACCTTCCAGCTGTGGGGAAAGAGACTTCTCTCTCAATACTCTAATTTCATTAATACCAGCCAGTTTAGATGGAAAATCTGATTTCTGCCACTATTTACCTATTCAATCTCCTTTGCAACTATATTTCCAGAGAGGACATTTTATGATGCCTAAAGCAGGAGACACTTTCCCCTGTTGCTGCATGCCTCGTGTGAGCACTGACACTTCCATGCTAGTGTTACACAAAATCCGACTGTTTTGCTGATTTTTCAGTGTAAATCGTTATAATCAATGACCAATTTGTGTTTCCAGTAAAGATGTATCCTAACTTTTGAAAATGTATGTTTCTAGATTTTGTTGTTCACCAGATTTTGCCCTACCAGTCAGTTTCAGTGGATACATTCAACTCAAAGAATGACGTGTTCGTTGCCATTGCACAGCCCAGCATGGAGAACTGCATGGTGCTGGAGTGGGATCACATTGAAATGAATTTCAGGAGTTACGACAACATCACAGGTATTTGAACATCTGGATTCCCTTGTTAATGAACTGTTGGTATTTCACAAGGACAAGATTCATAGATGGGACCAGTTGATGGGTTTTGTTCTGAATCTGTGTTGAATTTAGCAGATCAAAGCATGCAATGTTTGGACATTAGTGACCTCATGGAGTAGTGCATCTTGTTAATGCATGCACGTTTAACCTCGCTGTGCACACAAACTAGGCGTTTTTTGTCTGATCTTGTAAATGGTTCTGAAGGCACAAACACTTGCTGTGAATGTCACGCTGTGGCCCTGCTTAGCACTCACTGCCTCAATCACGCTGTGGGTTACAGTGCAAGCTGAGGGAGCTCTTGCTCTTGCTAAAGTGCCTACAAAGTAGAATATAAAAATAGTCTACTGCATGTAGAAGGAAATAGGTCTGAAGGATGCTTCTAGGGTGGGCTGGCCAGGAAAGCATGTTTTACAGCTGAAGATGACATAGAAATACTTAAACTGTGTTTGTTACCTAGAGAGATGTGCTGTAAAGCTTTCATGTTTACTTTCCATTTACAAACATGCTGAATTAGCATCGTGGCCAGATTACTCATCAAACAAAAAGTCCATGTGGATGCCAGGTGATTTTCTAATGCTAACAACCGTTCTGTCCCTAACCGACACTCATGGTGCTCAGTCACACCATGACAGCAGGGACAGAGTCTTTAGAGCTGTTACCCACTGCCCGATTTCCCAGCTACTTCAGGCTATTGGTTCTGGAGACTCAGGAGGTAAATTTCTCCATGGACTCTCCTTCCCACATGTTCCTTGTTATGTGTAATTATTTTTTACCTTGCATTTTGGGAAACAAAGAGTAAGCTGCGTCCCCATCTGGTCTACAAAGGGAGCAAGCACCTACCTCCTCAAGTCAGCTGTGTGTCGCTAGTGAAAGTTTACAAGATGCTACCCCTCCTTCAGGAAATATTGGAAATTAAAATTTTGCCTTTTTTATGTTTCATTGTGTTTGGTAGATTAGGGGGAAATACGTACCAGTGAATAAAAGCTGAGAAGTTGATGGCCCAGAGAGAGATAACAGAGCTCTAGAAAAGCTTTGGAAATGAAATTGAGAGTTTGGGTC
The DNA here is from genome assembly GCA_026283785.1 of Coracopsis vasa. NCBI lineage: Eukaryota > Metazoa > Chordata > Aves > Psittaciformes > Psittacidae > Coracopsis > Coracopsis vasa. Next base: position 32,711 of record JANHGB010040484.1, on the reverse strand, counting down.
ATTTCCAAATTGTCTTCCAGTCACCTTTCTGTGAATAATATGATTAGGAGACACTTCTGCTGGGTACCTGTGTCCTAGCTCCACAGCCAGTGTGCCTGCCCAGACTTGTTTCTTGAAATGTGAGAGACTTTTGCCGGGGGACTAGTTGTCATTGCCTTTGTAGTCAACATGCAGATAATAGGTGTTGCTGTCCTCTGCGAAAGAGGACATATACAGGCCAGGTGAAATCTCCTCTAGAGTGCTTTTAGATTAAGTTAGACCAGAAAGAGCCTTGATGATCAGCTCAGCCATTCAAGTCTATGCTGCAAATACCTTACAGTACTTGAGATGGACCCCACTTCTACACTGGGCAGGTGGTAGATCATCCCAGGCTGGCTGTGTTTGTTACTTTTTTGGTGTGGTTCTTGTACTTGACATTCTCAAAATAGACCATAACCTGATCTGATCTAATCTGGCAATCACAATATTCCTAAATATTTCTAGTTTAACATAATCTCAAGAATACTTAATAGAAACAACAGAGTCAGATTTATCTTTTTCATCCTGCTGTCAGGTGATATATCCATGAGATGCATCAATATTTCTATTTACAGTAGAAAAAAGCTGACTCTGGCCCTCTTAGAACAAGAAAAATAGACTATATTTCATTCTATTTGGTTAAGCTGGAAAGACAGACATTCCAAGAATAAGAGAATTTCAGATTCCTGCTGAGTCAAGTAACAACTCTTGTTATTTTGGAATAACAAAATTCAGGCTCAGTAACTGTTTTGGATATTAGGGTGCATGTGTTTGAACAAACAGAGAAAGAAAAGGTCTTTTGGGTAAAAATGAGTTAGCATTTTAGGGTGCATCATACTTGCACACCTTGAGGGCTGTGACATTTTCAATATTTGAAGTCACCTTTCCAGTTCCTAGGGAGAAAAAAAGCATGAAAAGAAGCTCTGATGGCATGTAGCAGAAGACAAAATTATCAGATGGTGCAGATATAAAGAGGCAGAGGGGTGATGTGGTAATCTCTCTGTGGTTTAAAGGGTGCTTTGTACTGTGCTAATATATGTGCTTTCTTTTTTCTTTGGGCAATAGGTCAGTCCATAGTGGGATGTAAAGCCATTCTTGTTGGTGACCAAGTGTTTGTGGTGGTGGCACAACTCTTTGGTGGCTCACACATTTACAAGTATGATGAAAGCTGGACAAAGTTTGTCAAATTCCAGGATATCGAAGTATCTCGCATTTCCAAGCCCAATGATATAGAGCTTTTTGAGATAGACAGTGAAATGTTTTTTGTCATAGCAGATAGCTCTAAAGCGGGTTTGTCAACAGTGTACAAGTGGAATAACAAAGGATTTTACTCATACCAGTCCCTTCACGAGTGGTTCAGGGACACTGATGCTGAGTTTCTCGATATAGATGGGAAATCACATTTAATCCTCTCTAGCCGTTCTCAGGTTCCCATTATACTCCAGTGGAACAAAGCTTCCAAAAAGTTTGTTCCACACAGTGAAATCCCCAACATGGAAGATGTCTTGGCTGTGAAGAGTTTCAGGATGCAGGATAATCTGTACATCACACTCACAAGATTCATTGGTGACTCCAGAGTTATGAAATGGAATAGCAAGCAGTTTGTGGAGATACAGGCTCTTCCATCCCGAGGAGCCATGACGCTGCAGCCTTTCTCCTTCAAGAACAATTACTACCTAGCTTTGGGAAGTGACTATACCTTCTCCCAGATTTACCAGTGGGATGGTGAAAAGAAGATTTTTAGATTATTTAAGGAAATCTATGTGCAAGCGCCACGGTCTTTCACAGCCGTGTCAACGGATCGAAGAGATTTTTTCTTTGCCTCTAGTTTTAAAGGAAACACTCAAATATTTGAACACATCATCATTGACTTGAGTTTATGAAAAGCTGCTGGATTGAATTTCATGTGCAATGACATTTATACACAGACAAAACAACAGAGACATTTCCAAAACCAGGGTGCACCTATGGAGTGTGATGACATTTTCTGAACTTTTCAAACTTGCGTATTAATCAGGGATTGCATTTACTTTGGTTACTGCATGACATGTCCGTTTTATCCTTTTTCAAAGACACTTTGCAATCTGCAGTCATTCAGAGGAGAATGCAGTGCATCAGGATTATTGTTGACATCTAAGAGGATGGTCTCCATTTTACCCAGAAAACTACCTTGAACTGAACATCTCATAAAGTGAAGACTGACCCATACAAACCGTAGAAATTATCTTGACTCTTAAACAAGCATGTTAGTAGTGATTTTAAGACTAGAGCCAGTTCTTCATGATTGCTGATGAATTGTAGAAGCAGACAGCAACGTTCCAGAATATACTTTATTTTGGTTTCTTGAGGTCTGTCTTCAAAATCTGTTTTTGTGGTTATAGTTAAGTCTGAGGCATCATTTTAAATCATTGTAGCTTAAAGGGCAAGTCAAAATCTATTGCCATTTTTCTTCCATTATTCACTATTTCAGCAACAAATGTATAATAAATAGCCCACAGTAACTGGGTAGCTAGGAAAGGAAGAGTTTGTCACTTCTGGACTGTAAAATCTTAACATAGATAGAAAATAACAGGTCTGCATGGTACCATGAATGAATCAACTACAAATTCCATCCGCTTTCTGTTTTAATGGGTATTCCAGAAGTCTGTGTCATTTTGCCCTAATTCATGCTTTTTCTGATGATCCCGGTAGATTCTGGGGTGTTTTAACAAGTGCGGTGTGATCTCTCAGTCTAGAAAGTGCAGCTGAAGCTTAGCCTGAAACACACATCTACATTCATGCACTCCATGCTGTAGCTCATCTGCATGCAGTGAGATGATTTACTCTCCAGTGTTCTCCCCAGAGCAACTCACAAGCAATAAATTGAGGTTTGGGTCATCACAAACTGTATTTGGGGAATCCTCCTGGCTGAGGTCTAGATATGACTTCAGTATCGCTGAGTCTTTTGAAACCAAGGCAGCAGGAACTGTTTCAGGCTAGAGGTATACTTGCCTCCAAGAAAGAATTTCCTCTTGGTGGCTCCAGGTTTTTTCCAGGTTGCCAACCCACTGAAAGTTAAACTGGAGGATGTAAACACACTGTGCCCTATTGGTGTTTTGGGTGGATACAGACTAAGGCATTCAGTCATCCTAAACAGAGCAGTCCTGGCACGCAGAGCTTCTGTCAGGATAACAGCAAGGGACTGTTTTCCTGGAAGGGCTCTCTACCATTCTTACCCAACAAAACTGTATCAGAGCCCTTGTTTGCTCACTTACACAGTGTGTTTCTTTGAGTTTTCATACCGCTTACCATACTAGGTTGTTTTACCATGTCTTGCTGCTGAATTGCTGCCTTGGATAAATAGGGAGGCTTTGCATAAAGCAGGCAGAGGAAAAGAAATCGTCCTTTATTCCTTCATACTCAGGGCTATCTCTGTGCTGAGTGAGCTTTACATTTTTGCCTTGGACATGTGAAACATGGCTTATTATTACAAATAGAGATGTTTTTATAGGCTCTCCAACATCCAACATGCCTTCCCCAACTTTTGCCTCATTCCTATGAAATAAAATTATTACTGGTCCATCAGACCCAACTCATTTTATTCTGTTTTTAAATGACATATTTGGTTTTTCCCTATAAAGATGCTTATCCTGGTTTTATTTTTTATTACACTGGCAATTTAGCCTATCCAGACGTCTGAAGTATTGAGCACTGGCCTCCAAATCCCAATGTGGTTTCAGCCCTGGTGGTTCAATCAGAGCAATAGATGCAAACTAAGCCTCTGCAGTAGGTTTTAGCAATACTTCTCCTAGGACTAAGCTAACAAATCCTACAATTCATATGTTTGCCAGTGAATGAGATTTCATACCCTGTTCCCAGTTTACTTTCTGAAGTGGGTATGCCTGGCAAGTGGTGTTTCTTCAACCTATGTTGTGGAAAGAATTTGTTATTGCTTTTCTGTTGAGCGTGCATGTTTGAATAGAGTCAGATGTTCTGATGAGGAGGGGCATTTCCCAGTGTGCCAGCACTTTCTTTCAGGGCTCACTGTGAATAGCATTCCCTCAGCAAGGGGCATCAGGCAGAGCTAAAAAGCTAGTTTAGAGAAACTGGATCTTGGCAATTTTTACTTGAAGGGAAGCAAGAGGATGGTGGAAAAGGGCTTGTGTATCAAATACCAGGAGATTGTACTGTTTCAAGAGCCAAGGGGATTTTGAGACTTGGCTATCAACTTGAATTAAATTAAAATGGTCTCTGCAGAGACAGGCTTAATAAAGAGGATAGAGTGATCTGCAGGAGTCCAGCTCATTCACATGGGACCAGAAAAAGAAAGTGAGGGAAATGAATTCTGTGGAAGGCTGCCACTTCTGCTGAGTAGCTGAGTTGGTTGGCCAGAAAGGCCAGCTCAGCATCCCTCCCAGCTTCAGGAGGAGCCTGGAGTCAGGCACTGTCCCTCCTGTTCTGCTGAGTTAGTGCAGGAGGTCAAAGCAGCCGAGAGGGAGGGTGAAAAAGCACCAGCTGATGTAGAAAAGGTTACGGTACGTTTCACAGGATTAAACAAAGGCAGGGACTCAGAAAACATATTCTGCGCTTCTTGCTCCCAAGGAAAGGTGCAGGATGCAACCATAACAGCAGAAATCACTAAGCATCAAGAATACTTTCTGTCTTTCCAAATGCAACAATGGTTTTGTCTCCATGCCCTATATTCTATAATATAAATTGGTTTGAATAGTAAATTAAATATGCATATACATAATTTATTGAAACTGTTATACCATAAGGACAGTGAGAAAGGATAAAAGAACATGCCATCTGGTAATTTTTAATGTATTCTAAAACACATGCAACTATGTAAAGAACAGTAGTTTATATAAGCATAGATTTAATACAATGTGATAGCTACAGTGGGAGCTTTTTAAGGCTGTATATACATTGAGCTTTTTTTAGTAAAGAGGAGCTGATGCAGTCAATGCTACTGACACATGTATGTACTCTTTCAATATATGAATAAAATGTAGTTAATGAGACTAATAGTGGTGTGCTGTGAGTGTTAAAATACCCATGCGGTGAAGATCGACACTGCCAGAGGGATGGAGCAGGTGGGTGAATGGGGTCTTTGTCTATTTACGATTGGTTTTGGCTTTTGAAAACGTGGAGGAAGCTCTGCTAAGCTTAGTTAAATTCAGATTCTGTGCCTGAAGTAGGTCGGACCTCCAAGGTTTGCTGTTTCCTGGCTTTCCCCTTCACTCTTTCCTTGCACCCCATCTAGTGTTAGCAGGTATGTAATGCAGATATTACTACGATTTTGGGTTCGCACTAAACTCAGTTGTTTCTTTCTCGCCACAAAACCAAGAGATCTTAACTTTCAAAATAAATTTCAAAAGATACTTAAGATACTCCAGTGGGTTTCTTACACACAGAGTGGGCAGGAACCAAGCCCTAAAATCAATTCCTAGATTTTCAGATCTTTGCAGTGGGATCTCTTAAGATTTGTTAAATTTTACTGAATCATTGGCATTTACTCTGAAATTGCAAAAATAAACATTAACAGTAAATACATTTCATTTAAAGCAACCCTTAAGCATTATCTGTTGATCCTGCTAGTCACTAACACAGGGAATAATTCTTTTTGCTTCTTCTTCTTTCTTCAGAAATAGCACAAATCTCTGTAACTAATTATAAGCTTGTGCAATCAAAGACATGTCTGACATACCATAATGGGATGCAATTGCTCAGGGATCATTGCTTTCCTTTTAGGTATTCCACCTTTTTATGAGTCAGCAGCCCTTGTGGTGTGGTTCACTGAAACTCCATCACAGCTTCAAATCAGCACCATTTCCCCCACCTGCCCTCTCCTGGTTCTTTGACCTTGCTAGGTGAACATGCTTTTCCACCTGTTACCACCTTCATCCTCAGAAAGTTTCTGTTCCTCCTTGAAAGTCACAGCAAGAGACAAAGAGAAAAGCATCCCAAAGAGCAATGTGGGGATGGTCACTGCTCTGCGAATTTCAAGGGGAAGACAGAGTAAGGTCTTTCTGAAAGGTGAAGCTGAAGGCACATGTGTAAGAAACAGCTGTAAGAGTCCCACTCCTCCCCTCTAATTCCCATTCACTCCTGAGCTGCTGCCACTGCTCCCTCTTAGCAGCAATGCTCAGAGCCAGGAATTACTGACTTGTTTTTTTACACCCTAACCCAGAAGAAATGGAGCTGAAGTGCTAACACTGGGGCTTTCCTCGCATCTGGAAGCCAGCCCCTTAACCCCTCTTGCATTTCCCATACAGTCCAGCCTCCTTTTTAACAAACTGCTGGCTAGGTGATCTAATGGGCTTCTAAACTGATCTTCACTGGCGCTGTATCCCTCAGGTGAGTCAACCACACCACTCAGCTTGCTGTCACCTGCAGACTTGCTGAAGGTGTACTTGATCCCACTGTCTATGTCACTGATGAAGATACTAAACAGTACCGGTCCTGATATGGACCCCTGAGAGACACCACTTGTCTCCACCTGGACACTGAGCCATTGACCACTACCCTCTGGAGGGGACCATCCAACCCATTCCTTATCCACCAAACAGTCCATCCATCAAATCCACGTCTGTCCAATTTAGAGAGAAGGATGTTGTGAGGGACTGTGTCAAAGGCCTTACAGAAGTCCAGAGAGATGACATCTGAGGCTCTTACCTTGTGTGCTGATGTAGTCACTCCATCATAGAAGGCCACTAGGTTGATCTTGGGAAGACTGGATGAGAAATTTCTATAGGCATCTCCTTATTCCAGTTTTGCCATGTCAGTGAGGTAGCCTCGACGGAGTTTGGGGGAAAAAAAGGAAAGCAGGTGCCAGAAGTTTCATATAAGTAATATTGAAGTAGAGATTAGAAAACTAGAGATGGTGAGGCTGTTGGCAAATATTTAGTTACCCTGAGGGGAACATATCACATTTTCTAAGCACTGAGATAAATCAATGTGAGATCAGGGAATCAGGGAGAACAAAAAATATGTTTCTAAATAAAGGAAAGGAATAGGAGTGACAGCATATGAAGTGTGAGTTTACTTAATTGCTGTGTAGAGAAAGTATCTAAGTGCCTTTCCAAGGTCACTCAGAGAATGCAATCCACATCATTTTCCTTTCCAGAGTCACCCTAGTTTATGCTTAATTAAACTATGCAAGCTCTGCACACTCTAGAAAATGCCCTTTTTATTACATTGTAAGCAATTTGCATTTCTGAAGGGCATTTGGGAACCATGACATCACCAGAATGAAGGGCTCTGGTAGCATTGCTCCCATTTTTATTCGTTTGCAATTGTTGACTTTTATTCCAAAGTTCATTTCTATTTCCTGCTTGGACATTAGCGCTGGATTGTACAAGAATGCTCATTTTCCAACTTGAATGGCTGTTTGAGTTCTTCTGACTCAGCAGCCCCTTGGGGCTGACGCATGCTCCAGCTGCAGGTGTGCCCTGACAATTAATCCTCCGTTTCAGTCCTGTGAATGACAGGCCAGTGGGTCAAGAAAGTCCTCACCACCCACTGCTGGTGAGGTCGGTGTGGATGGAGCCTGGGCAGATGCAAGGAAGGAGGGAGCAGCACTGCTTTCTGCATGTTGATTGCTCTCTCTCTTCCATTTCTTTCCATCTCTTTCCATTTTGTTTTCTTCTGGTAAATGGTTTTGCCAGTTTTACAGAAAGCAAAGTACTGATGAGGCCAGGATGGTGCAGATTTACTTGGGATGCTTCGAGAGCAAACTAAGAATAGAAAGGGGAAACAGAAGTTAAATCAGTAACTGTGTTTAATGGCATCTGCCTACTCTTTGTTTGCAAACTCTGTAGCCCAGGGGTCTCCTTGGATCCCCAGCTTCTCCTGGTTCCTGCTGACAGCATTTTCCGACTCTGCTTTGTATCATTAGCGTCTGGGGAGAAAACTGCAGGCCTTTCATTTCGGAGGAAGGCTCATTACAATTATCTGTGCCTCTGTCACCTCGGGATCTGATTACGGTGCTGGGGTTGCACCTTGAAATTGTTACAATTAAGACTTAATGAAGTGAGTAACTACAGAGTCCAGCAGTTACTCCCCACCAACCTATTGCATCTGCCTCTATCACAGGAATAGCTACCACTTGATTTTTATGATTTTTAAAAGGTGAAACCTCATATTTGGAGTTTGTTCTATAAAATCCCACACAATTTGGACCGTGACAGCCTGAACGGCTCTCCTGCCGCATCACAGCACAGGCTGGATGAGCTTGGAGCTTGGATGAGCTGTTAGCAAAATGGGTGCAGGTAAGAGAAAAAAAACCCAACAAACCAAACCAAAAAACGTCCACTTCTTTTTGGGCTGGAAAACGATATGGAATTCCTGGGTGACACCTGTGTGGAGAGGGCTGTGCTCATGTCCCAGTCCCACTGGGGCTGAGTCCCAGTCCCACTGCATACAGTAGTGCAGGTGCAGAGGTGCAAGCAGAAGGCAGAATGATGCGTCTCCACCACTGCTCCCACGTGGTTTATACCAAGGTGCATTAAGGGTATACCTGTCCTAAGCCAGAATAATAAAGTGAAATACAGAACTAACTGGCACTTTAATGACTTCTTGCCTCCTTTGGCTTGAAATGGAATGCACATGGATGCAGACGCACTTCCCAATCCCATGCTGCCCCACTAGTAACAAATAGTGATTGGTTCCTTAGCTTTTTTCAGATATGGATCAAGACAGATTTGGCAGTAAAATGGAAAGTAATTGAGTTTGTCTCCTTTTGATTTTCTTTCTTTCCACTTTGCCCCCAATTTATTTGCCTTTGTCTTCCTAATCGCTGGGAGATTATTATGTCTGAATCATCAGACTTGAAGAACTGTATGCCATTTGCCCTTAAATGACAGCTGAAATGTTTATCTTTGTTGTTGTAGGGAGACTGATATCAACATCTGCAGGTCAGTTTAGGATAATTTGCCTTCTGATGTTTTTGATAGACCATCAATGAGAGCCAACTGGTGCAAATCCTGGTCCTTTGGCGTGGTGGGCAAAGAAGTACAAAGAGGTTCTTGTAGCTTGGCATCAGGCAGCTCCAGGACCCTTTTTCTCAGTAAAGACACCAGCTTCCTCATGGAAGGTGTGGAGGGAAATGACCTACCCATAAAATCATAGAATCATAGAACAGTTAGGGTTGGAAAGGACCTTAAGATCATCTACTTCTAATCCCCCTGCCATGGTCAGGGACACCTCACACTAAACCATGTCACCCAAGGCTCTGTCCCACCTGACTTTGAACACCGCCAGGGATGGAGCATTCACAACCTCCTTGGGCAACCCATTCCAGTGCCTCACCACCCTCACAGTAAAGAACTTCTTCCTTATATCCAATCTAAACTTCCCCTGTTTAAGTTTTAACCCATTACACCTTGTTCTATCACTGCAGTCCCTAATGAAGAGTCCCTCCCCAGCATCCTTATGGGTCCCCTTTAGATACTGGAAGGCTGCTATGAGGTCTCCACGCAGCCTTCTCTTCTCCAGGCTCAACAGCCCCAATTTTCTCAGCCCGTCTTCATACATGAAAGTAATGGACTAAATAAACACTTTTAGAAAGACTTCAGTGTCCTGCTCTGCTCTGGAACATCTTGGCAAATGTGACCATGGTACAGAGTTGCAGGAAGTATTTCTAAAATGTCTGGAGCTTTAGGATAGGCAGAGATTTAGTAGCAACAGGCAGGAGAAGGATGCAGTTGGGAATAGCTTATTTGCTGATGTGATAACAGCTGTAGGAGAAGGGGGATGAGAATTACCCTTTGAATTTGGGAGTTTACAAAGATGTTGAAAGATGTACATTTCTTTGTCATCTGACCACACACACTGTGCCTTTTGTAAAGATTCTCTTTGGTGAGCACTTGGAGGGAAGAATCCATTTGCAATGCATGGACTATAAAGAGAGCTGTGTAAGTCAAGACGAGCTCTCTGCAGCAAGAAATGCTGCATGTCTGCTGCAGTCATCAGTACAGTATGCCAGATTCCTCAGGAAAAAACGCAGGAGTGCTCACTTTCTCAGCTGTTATTTGATTCCTTATTGGTGTTGGGTTTAGTATTTGCTTTCCTGAGAGTCCTTCTCCAGGTTTTATTCAGCAAGCTGAATATTAATTGTGTTTTCTACCTTCTTTGTCCATGTTGGGCAGGCTTGTGTGGGGAGCGATCAGCAGAGACAAGGCATTCCGGTATCAGAAAGACTGTCACATCATGCCCTGAGCCAAAACAAAGTCACAAAATCACAGAATGGCTGAAGTGGGAGGTCATCTGGACCAACCCCCGCCTCCTCAACCAGGGTCATCTAGACTCAGTTGCTCAGGACTATGTCCAGAAGGCTTTTGATCTCCAGGAATGGAGATTCCACAACCTCTCTGGGCAGCCTGTGCCAGTGCTAGGTCACTCTCACAGTAAAGAAGTTTTTCCTTTTGTTCATTTGATTCCTTATGTTCAAGTCCTCCCTATGGAGGGAGCGCAGAGAAGAAATATACTGCTTATATCCACTTGAATATAAACCCAAGCCATTCTCTGTTCCTCTTATCCTTGTCAAAATGTGCATAGATGAAATCACTTCTGTGTCATTTGCAGCACCGAAGTGTTCCTAAGTATAGACTTAGCTTAGTGACCTTGTAGTGAATGTCAGCAGTCAGTTAAGTCACCACTTAGCACTGACACTGAAGCTATTTAGGAATTAATGAGTTGGCACAGTATACTAACTTCTGGAATAACTGGGATCCTGCTAATGTCTGATGCATGTCCTACGCAGTGGTATAATTTAGGGAAGAGAGTGAGTCACTCCTACTGCTCCCAACTGCAGCCCAAGGCATTAAGTTTGTCTTCACTAGAATCATCTCAGGCTCATCCATGGGTTTCTTCCCTGCTGTACTTCACCTTCGCTTGTCTCACTGACAGATAGCTCAGGACCTACGCTTTCAACCCAAGAAGACCAATTATCTGTAGTTACCCAGGAATACGGTGACACTGAGGTAAACACTGTAAAAATTATGTACAGTCATCATAATGATGACAAAATGGTTTTCCACAAACCCTCTGATCTGAAATAGGTCATGAGTTGCTGCCAGGGCTAAGGAGAACACTGGGTGTGCCTTCTCTTATTTGTAAGAGCTTGGGTAGTAGAAAAGCTCAACCCGCCCCTACCCTGCGGGGAGGCGGTCTGGTATCCAAACCCTAGGGCTCCCAGAGCCTACACTTGATAATAAGAATAGATAAGCAACCCCATTCCTTCCTTGGGAATGATGGATGGTTGTTGGGCACAGGCAGCATCTGAGGATGTGTGGGTCTTTGGTCAAAAGACAGAGTGTTAGAAGGAGCGGATTTGAACTCTGAGCCAGAGAAAATGGGGATGGGAGCTCCTCCCACCTGGAAAGAGCACAGTGTGTGGCTGCTGCTCCTGCAGCTCATTTTGTACAAAGTAGACTTCAGTCAGAAGCACCTGATTTACATGAACAATCCATCAAGAGAAACAGGAAGTTTGCTCCAGTTCATAAGGATGGGGTTTGAGCCTTCCCTTCCCTTGTTTGATAAAACCTGGCAATTGTTGTCACCAAGAAAGCAAGGCACAAAACACTTCCTGTGGGAGAGAAGGACGGGTGCCTGTATGCTCCCAGCACCTTTCAGCACTCCCTTCTTTTTGCAGCATGACCTTGAGTAGGTACTCGAATGTGCCATCTCACTGTGCTATCTGGTAACCCTCCAGTTATGGGCACTGCCTCCAGTAGGTATCACACCTGCATTGTTCTGTATTTTTGTTTCATATTCTTAAACCAAGACCAGTCGTCAAACTGCTTCCCCTATGAAGATACAAATATACTCCTGTGAGGAGTACACAGCTTCAGTCTGAGGCAGCTTTCGAGCAAGACAGACTACTTCTTTCACTGAGTCTGTTCCCTACTGTCATCAAATCAAAACTGAATTAGCTCAGCTTAAGTATATTTTCAGAAAAACCCACTGCTGGGTACATCTTATTATACAAATGTATGAAAATCTAAGGGAAAATGTTTAAGAAAGGTTTTTATTTTCTATGTTTTTTTACTGTTTTTTCTCTCTCGGATCATTCACAGGCAGATGTTGATTGTTTGTCAAGCACATGGAAACCAGCTCAGTTTCTGCAGATGCAAGGAAATAGAATATCTAAGGAAATTGCAAAGAGTAGAAGTAAATGTAAGATCTTTTCCGCTAACATGCAAGGTTACGAAAAACAAGGATATTCATGAACCCTCTAAAATGGAATGCAAAGCAATGAGATTGTATTTACTTCAACAAAAGAGCTTTCTTTTGTCTCTTTGTATTTAACCCCAAGTCATTTGCATTGCCTCCCACAGCAACAAATTCAATCCTTTGGAAATTTATTTGCCCTTTGCAGGTAATATCTATTACCATAAAACCAACAACATTTATTGTCAAGAGCTGCATGGGAGCTACAGATGGAAATTCAAGAAAGGTAAAAAGGAGCTATTATACCATGTGTTCAGCAACCAAACTACTTAACCTCTTGTCTCTAGTCTTTCACTCTTCAGGTCAGCAGGCATTTGAAGTGTTGCCAAGATAACATACTCCTTTTGCATGGACTAGAGATTGCCCAGGAGTGACCTCTCTGCCCAGTCAAAGGCTGGACTGAAAAAAGACTGCGTGTCTCTAGGGATTTCTGCCTCATCCTGCTTGGCTGCCTACCGAGAGAGACCGTGCAGGGAGTGATTACCAGCAGGTCATTAGACGCGTTTCAAGAAGTAGCATGAAAGAACGGTTTCAGCTGGTGCACGTTGTGTTTGTTTTACATCTCAGCAGATGGCTGGTAGGTATAGAAACACCAAGAACGCCACGTTTGATCCGTGTGATTGCAGCACTGCTGGAGACCAGGAGGAATGAGAGGGCAGGGAGATTTGCCCATCCAGCACGTGTGGATGGCTGAGGCAAAGTTCTGCACCCACACAGCACTTCTGGGCTGGTAGATCCCCAGGTCCCTGTACTGCGCATGGGTTTATTAGGCTGGGCATCTGTGCACTCCTGGAGGTGTGCTGCTGTGCTTCAGTGGCTATAAATCCAGTGTCCTTGCCAGAAGCTTCAGAGCTTTCATCACTTAGTGATGAAAGGGAAAAGGTTATTTCAAAGATCTTTCCCTGAATAGTCTATCCTCAATTCCTCTGTTGACACCTGAGATCTATGATGAGCAACATGGGGTCATGAGCAGCTCAGAGAGTGGAAAGAGACCTGTTCTGGAGAGAAAGGTGGTTTCTGACCTGGAAGACCACACATTGAACTAAGCCCTCTCAGCAGCTCTCCTTGATGCAATCTGTGGTCAGAGGCAGGATGGAGCAATGATGCAGACTTGTACTTCTGCAGTGAGAGATGGTGCTGGCTGGGGACGGGAGCAGAGCTGGACTTCAGTGAGTTCTTGTCTGTTTAACTTCCTAATAAATTATACTGTTACAGTAGGCCAAGCAGTGACTTGGAGCCCTTGAGATGGGAAACAGACCTGCAAATAGCAAAAGACTGTTGCTGCAAATAGCGCGAAGGGAAGAGTGGCCAAAGAGCTATTGTCTACTTGTATGAGAAGGAATCTAAACCAACTATCAAAGAAGGGGAAAGGATGTTTTTCTTTTTGTTTATTGTACATGCTTTCCTGATGTGTTCTGTGCTTCTGACTGTGTTCACTTCCTCAGGCAAGATATCCCTCTTCATAAACAGCTTCAGGGAATGCAGTCAGATGTTCTGGACAGCCACAGTGGCTGCATTCGATCTTCTGTGGTTTCAAGATGCGAGTTAAGCCCATTCTATTACTTGTTAGGTTGCTTTAAGTACCCTGAACTGTAACCATCTGATAGCATGGCGATGCAGTCAAGTATTCCCAAGACAGTAGTGGAATACACAATGGATTCAGTGGAAACATCTGCAGAGTTCAGGCACCTAATATTGCCACCTGAGACTTGCATCTTAACCCATTGTGTGGTTGAGGCTAATGGAAATCTGAGAAAATGTTTTCAGGCAGTTTCTTTTCTCATACTTCTGTGCAGTCCTGCAAGGGCTTTTCACTCTGAAACCTGCATAATCTGTGCCCTCAGAATTGCAAGAAAAATATGCTTAAGAAAATCACAAAACAGTGAACATTGGAGATCTTCCCGTACGATTTTTCTGACTATTGGTCTAGTTTATGCTTCCAAAGAGCACCCACTTCACTCCTCCTGGCTGTTAAAGCTCTTTTTCTCTCTTGTTCTTTTTTCCTGCTGCTCTTTCACCCTACAGCTCATGTGGACAGCTAAGCTGAAAGAAAGAAAAAACAGATGGGAAAGAAAAAGATGAAAGAACTTCACCGGGAATATCCCACTGATGGGAATTTGAGGTACTTCTGTGGTAAGAGGGTAAGAAGGTGTTTCCAGAGGTCTCCCTGTCTTTTTCTTTATTGTCTGTCATGGGTATTACTTGCAGGTGAGAGAAGCAGAACTAAAGTGCTAGTCTGAAATCACTGTTGGGACTAAATCCCTCAAACCGTCATGGGGTGGTAGCATTCAAATAGAGCTGACTGCCCAGTTCTGCCAGCCCCACCTCTAGTCCCAGCAGCTTTCTGAGCCACATGAGCATTTCTCAGCAAAGAACCCCCACAGGCACTTCTTGCCCCTTCACTGTTAATTGGATTAATGAGCAGCATCTTCTCAGAGCAACCTCACGTCACTGGGAGAGTGCAGTGGCTAGTTTCCAAACCACGGAGCACTAGGGCTTAAGGGGCAGCTTACAGAATCGTCCTGATAAGCAATGACGAAGGAAGCAGGGACATTAGTCACAAGGAGAGCAGGGCTTTGACAGTGACAGCTGATGATGTACAGCAGCTGCATTTGGTTTGCAGTCAGTCTAGGTGTCTCTTTGTTTGTGGGGTTTTGGTTTGGTTTGGGTTTTTTTACCATATCCACAGAATTATGCACATTGCTGTGTATGCACCAGACTAAAGAAGTGTTCTCTTTCAAATCCCCAATGGCCTGCTAAAGCCCCAAAACAAGCAGCAAGGATTAATTCCTCCCCAGATAAGATTTTCCTAAATCCTAACAGATAATTTGTTTGAAGTTTAATTTTAGTCTGTTGTTACACACATGGGCCTTATCTCCATTCAGAGTCGTTAGCAAAATTAAACAAGCCTCTTCAAACAAGAAAGGGAAGCATAGCAAGAGCCTGAGCAAATGATTGAAGCACAGGGCTAATGGCACTCATGGTAGGCTTACGCAGTGCTGGCAAGCCCAAGACCTCAAAGAACCTCCAATTTGTCATGTTCTTGCATGTTTGAACCATGCAGTAGGGGTACATCCTGCCCTCTGGGATGCCATGATGCTCAAGCCACCTCTGTTGTTATCCATGTTAGGGTACCTACACCCTGCCCTTCCTTCTACTTAACAGGATGCTTTACTTCATTGTTCCCCAGCTCTTGCCCATCTCTCTGTGTTGCAGCAGCTCTGGGTTTGTTTCCATAGGCACCAGAAGTTACAGCAGCAGTGCACAGTGGAACACAGAATGGAAGAAAATCAAGACCACATCACATCCTGTGTAATCCTTTGAAATGTGCACTCTATCAGTGGTACTGCTGGTCGATGTCCTAATTGCTCTGCATGGTGAGTCTGTATCTCCACCAGTGTGCTGAATTCTTCCCCTCTAGCTGCTGTGACATGGGAGCCTACGGAGGATGTTGTCTCCTCAATGCACCCTCTGTAAATAGGATTTGGGCCCTTAGCCTCAAGGTTTAGAAGAGTGTCTGAACATGTTACCAGTGCAGTGTGCTCCTGGTCAGGGTGATGTTTAAGGGAATATCTAGACACCTGCCATTCTTGTTCTATTTGACCTCAGTCAACAATGTTTAAGCCAGAGCTTCGCTGACCATGTTAGTATTTCATATACTGTCTTGCCTTTATAAAATGCAAGTTTCTCCTCAGTGTTCTGAAAGTCTCCCTTCCCCAGCTACAGTTTGTATAAAAATCCCAGACCTAGGAAAGAGAAAATGAACTAAGATTACTTGTGACTTAAACCAATTTGGGAAAAGAGCAACGCTGCTCGTTTCTGCCTTCAAATCAGTTTCTTTCTTCTTCAGCACTTCAAGGACCGCATGGGCTCCCTCTAGTGAGTACTGGACAGATGCTTCTGCACTGGAGGTGTGAAGGTTAACTGGAGCTCATCAGCTTTGGCATGTGAAACTGTGGGTGATAAGGTAGTTAGGACATCTATAAGATTAGGAATCAGGACATGATGCTGAAGACTTAAATTGCATTTTCTGCTCTACCCCCCGTCCACATGTTCATGATCAAGTCAATAAGGGCTAGACCGATGCGAATGTCAGAGTGATGCCAATGTGTTTGGGAATCCAGGCAAACAGCATGGGGGCTGCCCCCAACCCCTTGAACAGCTCAAAGGTAGAGGCAGGCATCTCAGACGAGATTAGAAATTGTGGTGGCCATCCACAAACCACTCTGTGGGGTTTTCCCCTCTCAGAATTGAAGCATTTAACCCTGGCCTCCCTTCAATATGCATATCCCTATCATCAGCAGGTAGAATTTCACATCCCGAGCCTCTTTTGGAGCTTGATTGCTAATGAACCCTATGGGCAAGTTTCTGTGGGATCAGGTGAATGAGTGCTGTCACTGCTCCAGAGCACTTTTGTGGGTGTTCGCTCATACCCTGCACTGAATGCAGGATTATGCAGGGTAGTTTTCTCTTCTGTGAAAGTGAGGAAGTGTATGCATCTATGGACCTATCAAAGGGAAAATGCACCCTGCTTCAGCCCCTGAGAAATGCATGTGATTGCTCACCAGCATTTGGGGGTTTTTAAATGGAGAAGACGTCACCTTGATCTTTAGTAGCCTCTTGTCCAGTCCTGTTTCTAAATTAAAGTAGTTGTGATCACTGTACGCATATTAACTGTGCTCTGAGGCACAGTGGAGCAAATGTGGAGATATAAGTAGAGGAAAGCCATTCTGGAGGTTTTCAGCCAGATTTCATTGTAAGATGGGTATGGAGTTGTTCAGTCCAAAGTGAAATGTAGTTCTGACCACATGCACAGCCATAACTGCAAGTGCCTGGTGAACTTTACCTGCAAAACCTGTGGTGTTAGGGCATAGGGGATTGCAGCGTTAGGCAGAACATAGGTATCAAACCCCAAGGTCCAGTGCAAGCACTAAATGTGGATTTCAGCATTAGTCTCACTCTACCTCAGTTCCCAGCTTTAACCTTATTGTTAACCTTTGATAATCATATTTACTAATCATCCATGTATTATCAAAGTAGTCACCTAATTTATTATTTACCTATGGGTATAAAAATAATTATGATTAATAGAATTCTTAGTTTTTTAAAAGAAGTATTACAATTCAGACTCTCTTTGTAACTCGGTTAAACAAAAATTAAGCAAGCTAGCCTAGATTAAGGATGTACAGTAATCTCCCTTCCACACAGTCTATGTATATGTTCACTGGTAAAAATACATTTAGAACTGTTATCTAGCTACTTCAGTGGTTACAGGTCTGCCATATGTTTTAAGGACAAAGCAGAAGAGTGAGTGAATATCATTAGTTCCTCATATTCCTCATAAACATGAAAAATCTAGTGCATTTTTACCACAGAAATGAAGACTTGTTAATCCTTATAAAGGCAGCCTGGAGGCATGGGAAATCCTGTATCTGAACACCAATGTGATGCATCAATAAAAAAATGTTGAATTATACTTTCTGATAATGGAGAATTGACTACATAATTTAATTTAGGGCAGCCTGCAAAAAGAAACTGTAATAGCTAGAAAACATCTTCATTCTCACGGCCTTCTAATTTGGTCTGTCTAGAGTTAGATGGAACACAGAACAATTTTCCTTCTACACAAAAGGACAAGAGGCAACAGACACAAGTTGCTGTAATGGACATTCTGGTTAGATAGAAGAAAAGAAATTAATGAGTGCAATCAAACACTGCACCATGTTGCCCAGGGAGGCCATGGGATCTCCATCCTTGGAGACGCTCAGAACTGGACTGCACAAAGCCCCAGTAACCTGACCTAACTTTGACATTTGCCCTGCTTTGAGCAATGTGTTGGACCAAATGACCTCCAGAGGTCCCTTTAGCCTCAATTCTTCTATCATTTTATGATGGGGAGCAGATTCCTTTCGAGCCATTAATTGACAAGGGTTTTTTATATTACCAAGAGGGGGCAACCTGCTTTAACTCATGAACACACACACACATATACTGGAAATGGACAGGGTAAGTTTTAAAGGCAGCACAAACCCCACTATACAGGCTTCAAATGTCTACATGTAATTTCGTGACTTCAGAGAGCAGCCTCCTGCTCTGAGTCTCGATGATGGATATTGAAGTCTGCAGGTCTGGCTGTTCCTTAGAGGCTCCTTAGAGGATCGCATCTTTATGAAGTGGTTCATAGGGTGAGTTGTATAGGTACAACTGAAATGGAAGTCATTTGTCCAGAATGCCATTTTCAGGCTTTCTACTTGCACTGATCTGGAGCTTTTAATTCCCTCCCTGCTCCCCAATGGAAAGAATACAGTACCTCCAAATAGAGTAAGTAGTATTACGTTCCTCTAAGAGGTCACTAAAATTAGGCCAGTTCTTAACTTACTAACAGCAGGGCACATTTTCAGGTTACTTCTTTCACGACATTTTCCACAAACTCATTTTGAGCTTTTTCCTTTAAAAAATAACCCATTTTGATGCCAAACTATTTAAAATTGTATATATTCAAGTTTTTATGAAAATATTACAGCAAATACACCAGTGTATGCATGTTCTTCCCTAGCTTGCGTAGCCATGCTAGCTTATTTGCTGTAAACAGTAACAGCATGTTGTACCTTCACACTGAGAAGAGGAAAAAAAACATTTTCAACAGCAGTCTCAGAAGGATTGTAAACAACACAACAAGCTGTAGAAAGACTAAAGTGACTCTCTGTTGCTGAACAAAGACCTCTAAAGACAGATAAGCAAGGTACCAATATGGCTAATGCAGATAGGGGCTGAATCTGAATTCCTCTACTATGTATCTATGCATCTGTTTTGAGATGGAAAGCATGCTTCTTCTAGACGGATCAGACTAAACATGGTAACTCGCTCCCATTAGAAGTGAGTTAAGAAATTTAGATTAGTCCTGGTTAACTTAGGTCTCCAAGTCCAAGGTTCAAGTGATCAAGTAAAATTCTTCCTTCTTTTCATCACCTTGCTTTCCTGTCACCTTTGAACAGTTTGGAAGTGCGAGCTAGTGGAAACTCAGTGTTCAGGGACAAGGAGACAAAAAAGAATCCCCAATCTTGTGGCTCTGGTGAGCACATGACAAGGCAGCAGGGAAATTCCAGATGTTTGAGGTTTTGGGGTTTTATTTGGTATTTGGAGATTCACACATATTCAGGAATGGAATTATGGGGAGTATTCCCTCTCACAGTTCAACTTTACACATTGTTTAGTGTCATAGCTAAGCAGAAGTGCTGTTAGGTTTTGTGGGGAATGATGCTAGCCCTTATGGTGGTAGCATTGAACAGTCAACTATGTTTTCCTGAAAGCACGCTTCGGTAAGTCTCTATGCCAATACAGCTCTGCGATCAATCAGGCCTTGACATGTTCTCCAAATAAACTCTATTTGCAGACCTTTCAGCTCTGTGTGGTGACAGGCACAACCCAAAAGAAAAACCATGCTCCAAACACCTCAGACATTTTGGAAGAGAAGTTCAAAACTCTCACCCTAATATGGGGTCAAAATTCTCTCTGATCAAGAGCATGGTCCTGAAATCTATAATGGGATTGGATTTGTGTGATTTGATTTCGTTTGGGTTTTTAAGACTGTTAGCTCTTATTTCTTTATGTGCTACTAATTTGTGTTCCCTGACAGAATAAGCACAAGATTCATTTACATGAATAACCCCTGAGTGTTGAAATGCCTCGATATTGTAACAGAATACCTCATTTCTGTGTATTTTTTGTGGCAGTGTGTTTTTCCCCACTGGTTACTAACTGCTTTCGTCCTGACGTGATGCCAGTGTAAAACCTAGGAGCTGGTTTAAATTCTTCCCTTAACAGAAAAGACAAATGGTAGCTGTAGTGCAGGCATGAACTCAACAGGCAGCGCAGCAGGGGGGGTCACTGCTGGTGTGCACACATGGTCTAGCTCACACAAGCACTGACACAGCTCTACTGCCAGCACCATGGCTGTGGGGGAACATCTCAGGTGCAGCCTGCACAGGACAGCTCTTTGATCTCCCTCACTCTCCTGAGAATCTGCCTCACCACAGCTTTCCTGTACCTCTTTCTCCTGCTGCTTCAGGAGGTGTTCAGTGCCTTCACCCAGACTTGCTGGCTGGCAGGTAATGGCCCAGTGCTTTGACTCTGCTGTGGGAACACACTTGTAGCCCACCTTGGTGCTGTTCAAGTTGCTCCTGAGCCCTTTATAAGTTATTCAAGAGCTGCTTTTTCTGCCTGTCAGCCTATGGCTGCCCTTTAGTCTTTGAAAGGACTACAGTGGCAATCCACCATCACTAGCCCTCCTCCTTTGTTCTGCGACTGTCCTTCATGCCTCATGCTGCTTAGTAGGGAGGCATTCCCCACTGTGCTGTTCTGCATCCTGCACACCATCAGCACTAACCAACTCACTCTGTGCACTCAGACGTGCCATGGTTTGCATTACCTGCTTGGACACACCTCTTGCTGCTGTGAACAGAGGGTAGCCCAGCTCCTAGAACCAGAATATAACACACCACCAGTATGTACATCCTGCTGTATGAAGGCAAGAACCATCCTCTGGCTTTTTACTAAGTAAGAGCCAACCTTTTTTTTTTTCCCCTTCTTTTTTGGCTGTGTAAATGGAAACACTATTGCCTTCATATGTTAAACTGCTCCCATTATACTCTCAGCTGGATATTCAATACACTTGGCTTAGCTCAAACCTATACCTTTTACATCCCTAGCTTTATATGGTAGGTATTCATCTGGTTTGGTCAATTCTTGTGCATTCCATCATTAACTGGCATTTTTCAAAGTCCCAGCCTGCCTTGCAGGGAGTGAACTCTCTGTGAGAACTGTGAACTGATCTGCTGGACTCAGCTCTTGTGTATCAGTTGTGAGCCCTCCTGGGAAGGGTGATGGTCCAATAACACACTGACAGGTCCATGTTTGTCACACACAGCACGCAAAAACTTTCGTAACTCCTGTCTCAAAAGGAAGGATTGAAAATTTGGCCTTTTGTGCTGATTTTGTCTGCGATAGCATTAACTTACTGCAGTGCTTACACAGAGTTAAGGCCTTTTCTGCTCCTCACACCACCCCACCACCAAGTCAGCTGGGTCTGCACAAGGAGTTAGGAGGGGATGCAGCCAGGACAGCTGTCCCAAACTGACCCAGAATTTGTCTGGATATCCCAGACCATATGGTATCATGCTTAGCATAGAAAACCGGGGGAAGAAGAAGGAAGAGGGGGATGCTGGGAGTGATGGCATTGTCTTCTCAAATAACCATTACATGTGATGCAGCCCTGCTTGCCTGGAGATGGCTGAACACCTGCCTGCTGATGGGAAGTGGTGAATGAATTCCTTGTGTTGCTTTGCTTTTGTCCATGGCTTTTGCTTTATCTTTAAACTGTCTTTATCACAACCCATGAGTTTTCTTACTTTTACAAATCTCTCTCCCATCCCACTAGGGGAGAGGGAGCGAGCAGCTGTGTGGTGCTTAGTTGCTGGCTGGGGTTAAACCACAATAGCCCTTTTTTGTGCCCAACGTGGGGCTCAAAGGGTTTGAAATAATTAAAGATTTGCTTGGAATGTGCCAGATCAAATTTATAGCTGTTATTGCTGCTTAGCTATTAATTGACAGGCTTGTGTGCTTGCCATGGGGCTTGCTTGCCCTACTGCATGTCAGAGACTAGTGCTTGTTAGTGGCTACTATTTGCTTTCTCTCCTTGCTGTACTGCTCATCATCATACTCTGCTGTGCCTGGGAACATTCTGATAACAGCAGTGGTCATGTGCCTGGGCTGGCAGATAGTCAAGGCATCACTGCTGTTTCTGTGCTGCTGTACTGGACAGGTTGGAAGTCCAGTGTTAACTCGAGTTGAAGGGACTGTGACCTGTGGATGAGCCCATGTGGGAGCAGGACATCCTGAAGCATCTGTGGCCAGGGATAAGTCCACACCAGAGTAAGTCCATCTTGAAGTATCTGTGGCTGTGGTTATATCTGTGCCACAGCAGGTATACCTCTGAAAGGATTGTGGACCAAGGATAAGTCCACACTGGAGAAGGTACAGCTCAAAGCATCTGTGGCTGTGGGTAAGTTCATGCTGCAGGAGGTACACCCTGAAGCACCAGTAGTTATGCATGAGGTCATGCTGTAGCACCTCAAAACATATGGCCATGGATAAGCTGTCAATGAAAAATCTCTATTTCACTTCAGTGTGAATTCAGGATTTCATATCAAAGAGTTTGTTCAATACTGAGAGCTCGGTGAACTTCAGGTCATCACCACAGCCAAATCTTGTGAGTTCAGGTGGTTTTTCCCTACAAACTAATGTAAGTTGGCAGGAGTTTCTTCCATTCCTCATGAGTGGAGATGTTGTTTCAGGGTTAGTATAAAATAAGCTGCAATTTTTCTTACTTTGAAGAGGAATTGCTCTGTGTGATGTAGCAGGGGCAGGTTTCACAAAGATGATTAGAAAACAAGCATTTGCACACAGGACTTTCAATGAGGATATTATCTCCTCTAATCTGAGAATTCTCTTTTTTCCTGGCTAGGGATGCGCAGTGCTTTACAGGCAAACACAAAGGCAAACCAGCCATGTGCTCTGAATAACTTACATTCAAATTAGATTGACAACATAATGAAAGCTGAATAATGTTATATTTGGAAGTTGTTGATAGAAATCATCCCCAGCTCCTATCTTGAGAGGATAGTAGGATGAGCGGTTATCTATGCCTCTGCTACTGTGCTTCTTCTTTCACAGTAATTTTCTTTTCTCATCTTGCCCAGCACTCTTCAAAAATAGCCTCTTCAAGATATGAAACTTATCTTTATTCTTCTAAAAAAAAAATCCTCCTAACTTTCTGGATGGACTCGTATAACGCTCCGATTATGTTTTAGAGTTGGTGTACTCAAATCCTCACTGATTTCCAGGATGGGTCTTAAATCACACGTTATATACCCTTATCCCACAATATCCTGCTTCAGATTTACAGTTCCAGTTAAAGTTACATCTGTGAAGGAAGATGACATCTTGCTGCTCCCTATCCTTTTAAAATACCAAATCGATTTAAGGGCTTAACTTATTGTTATAGTTTATCCCAAACCTTCTGAATCAGTTCATTGAATTTTAGCTAGAGCTATATAAAATTCTATACAGTAAAATTGTTTGGCCATACCCAGAATGACTGTGCCATGATCCATCAATGCCACTAACCACCAGCAATAAAGAAATCCTCCTTTATTCTTCATTCATTTAAGTGAATTTCTAAAACTACTATTGAACAACAGGAGTATATTTTACTACATTTTAATTTTTTTCTTTTTCTTTTAAGGAGCACATCAACGATACTTGCCTGAAAAGCACTTTGCTATTGGGTGGCTTCAGTAGCTGTCAAAAAGAGACACTGGGAAGATCCAATGAAACACAGACTTGTAAGACTGACTGTAGTAGTGAGCAAGGTAATGGAAACATTTATAATGGAGAAGATTGCGCTTCAGTTAGAGATGTGATTTAGTAAGGGGAAAGCTGCATGGTTCTGTTAAAAGAGGATCATGTATGACAAATGTATTAGGGTCATTTCAATGCATTGCTGAATTGATAAAGATGAAATCGCTGATATAATTCATACAGATTTCAGGAAAGTATTTGTTACAGACTGTACAGAAGATCGATTTACAAGGTCAGAAAGCTGAGCATAGGGGACAACTCCTGAAATGGCATACAAATTGGTTTAGGCACAAGAAGCAGATGGTGTCAGTAAAATGAAACAATTCAGGGTGTGATGAGGTATGGATATGCCTGAATGCGAATACTGGGTACCACATGATTCAAGTCCCAAATCATTTGTTGCGCTAGGAATGTGAACATGGGCAGGTCTTCTCTGCTTTGGAATGAGAAGATTTGCAAACCTCTCTGGGGTGATTGATTGAAAACAACCATGAAAATGCAAATCATCATGGAGAAACCCATGCAGTAAGTGCACTTCTGAAGTCCTCTATGGACAGCAGAAAAATGCCTAAAATTCACAGGTGATTAACCACTTTACCTGCTTTTTAACACCATCTGTGCACCTTGTTAAATACCAAATTGAAATAGATACATTTTCCTGGTGTGTCAGAATCTGCCCATCCACTAAAGTTGAGAAAAATGACATTGTGCTGTTAGTGAAACCCATGAACAGTGAAGAACTGGAGGGCTGGAGAGTGGAGAGTGCACTCTCCATCAGCAAAATGTCCAAGGAAGTGCCTTAACCGGACTGTGACTTCTTTGTTCTTACTGTGTGGGGTTTTTTTTCTCTTTATTTCAGGAACAGTCTCAGAAATGGTCTAGAACTGAGCACAACTACGACTGAGCACAGCAAGCTCCTAGGAGGGTCCTAGAAACTAGCAATGTTCCACCAAAGTCTCAATCTTGGCTGCCATCTTATTCAAACACAGAAACAAAGGCCACATGACTCAGTGTACTCTGTTAGATGATAATGTTATTGTTTGTTTTAAAGCAGAAAGGACAGACTTCTTAAAGTCTGATTAGGAATTAGGCTCCTCATTGCACTAAAAGATCTACCATGAATCTTTCCACATCTTCTAGCCCTAAGCAGTGCACTCTTTTTGGACCTAACCTCCAGTGGTGAAAACACCAGTTAATTTTATTTATTCCAGCATTTAAATGTATGCATTTCTATAAAGCAAAGATGCTTCTACTTAACAAGAATCTTGATACAAAACTTTTAAGTCTATGATGAAGAAAACCCTTAATGGAGGATATATTTCTAGCAAAACCATGTAGTCTCATCTATTCATTCGAGGTGAGTCTTTTTGGCTCCTCATTGCTGGATACAACTAATCACACCAAATTGCTAGCACACACCCTCAAAACTGGCACTTGAGCTCTGTTGGCAGTTTTCAGGAATCTCACTTGCAAAAGAAGGTGGATGTAAACCAGATGGCTAAAGAAGTACCACAAGCACACATGGCATACACAAATTAATTGAAATTCATTTTCATTCATTTCAAGTAAGCTTGGCTTAAAATTGTGATTCAGAAGCTGTTTCATAATTTTCATTTGTCCTTACAAAGCTGCCTCTGGAGGACAAGGCAAAGGCCAGAGAGAGCACCCACTTCAGCCTGTGATTTCTGCCTACCGATGTACACAAGTCAGAATCCTCAGCTCTTATCTTACCTTACCCAGTTTCATGGGGTTCTGTTTGGTACTGACTGTCTGGTGCCTCCACCATTTGTCAGAGTGAATAAATAAACATAACATCCACATATGACCTCTCACTAGGACCAGGAGATAATATTTTAAATTGATTCAGTGACCAACAAGCATGAAGACAAAAAGCCCTTTCTTGGTGAAAGAGTTTAGTTTAAAAACAAACAGGAACAAGGAATAAAAAGGTATGAATTTCAAAGGTAAGACAAGCAGCAATACATAAATTAAAGGTATAGATATATACTTTCATAGAAATAATAAGTTAATAGGATCATGTCCTGGTTTGGGCTGGGATAGAGTTAATTTTCTTCTTACTAGGTGGTACAGTGCTGTGTTTTAGATTTAGTATGGGAATAATGTTGATAACACACTGTTTAGTTGTTAGTTTAGTTGTTGCTGAGTAGTGTTTATCTGAAGTCAAGGGCTTTTCAGTCTCTCATGCTCTGCCAGTAAGAAGGGGCACAAGAAGCCAGAAAGGAGGAGGAACAGGGCACCTGACCCAAAGTGGTATTCCATACCACAGCACATCATGTTGGTATATAAACTGGGGAGAGTTACCTGAAAGCGACTGATCTCTGCTCGGGTCAGTCTGGGTGTTGGTCAGCAATTGTATTGTGCATCACTTTTTCTTGCGTTTTATTCCTCTCTCTTTCCCATTCCTTTTCATTACTACAACACTATTATTATTATTATTATATTTGAATATTGTTATTGAATTAGGCTCTTCATAGCATTTATAATAATTATAATAATAATATAAATATAATTTAAAACTGTTCTCATCTCAAATAATGGTTTTACCTTTTTCTGATACTCCTCCCCATCCCTCCCCAGGAGGGGGGGGTTTGTGAGCAAGTGGCTGTGTGGTACTTAGCTGCTGGTTGGGGTTAAACCACAACAGATCATAATCTCATTAGTTACATGCATAAGCTAAGTGAAATTCTGGAATAACCTTACAAGTTTTACATAATATCTACATCTTGTCCAGAGTAG
The DNA here is from genome assembly GCA_026283785.1 of Coracopsis vasa. Taxonomy (NCBI): domain Eukaryota; kingdom Metazoa; phylum Chordata; class Aves; order Psittaciformes; family Psittacidae; genus Coracopsis; species Coracopsis vasa. The sequence continues at coordinate 6,305 of JANHGB010040484.1, read as the reverse complement.
TTCTGAAGGGGAGGCATACACTTGAAAAGAGCTCCTAAGCAGCCTCGTAGTTTGAGGTAAAAGATCAAGTCATGTAACATTGAGCAACCAGAAGTCACTCAGGAAAAGAAGCAGGTATTGTCACAAGTACAAGAAAGCAGCAGGGGCAAAGAAAAGAGAGAGTCACTCTCTAGAACATCATCTACTCCAATGGCTCCTGTGATAATTACAGGATTCAATTTCTTTCCATCTGTTTCAAACCTGGAGCACAGAAACAGGTCTCTGAATTTCTTCTGTTAAACCTGCTGCACTTTTATAGCTAAGTATTTCTATGAAGAGGGAGGTTTTATTCTTCCAGTTATCATCTTATCTGGGATGTAGAAACCCAAGGTTCAGTTCCTTGATCCAACTGCTTTTACCAACAGGAAAAGCTTCTAGGGAGATAAAATAATGCTCAGCAGACTTCATTTAGAAAAGACTGACACTGAAGCCCCAGAAGTCTGCACAATTTGAACATAAAACAGGCAAACTTCAGCTCAGTGTCTCTGTGTGATGCCATTGCCCATTTTAAGGCACGCAGTCAGGGTTTGATAAGAAATTTCCTCATAAACCCATAAAAATTGCACACCAAAGCCGATATATTTTGGGGTTTTGTTTGTTTGGTTGGTTGGTTGGTTTTTTATTTGTTGGTTGGTTTGTTGTTTTTTCTTCCTAGATGGACATTTTCAAATGGAAAACTATTTTGCTGTGGTATTCTTAACAAGTTCTGTTTCAATTTAATTTTTGTGCTCTTCATCAGTGGGCTTTCTTCCTTCATTCCCTCTAAATTGACTAGAAAGCACAGTATCAGGCTGGCTGTCCTTTATGTTTCCCACCTTGTTCTTTACTTACAGTCTGCTCAGTATTGACCACACATGTAGAGTGTGGTCTTCATGCTGAATAGTCTGGTGTGGTCAGTCAGAGCAATAAATGTCTCTGCAATAGTCCGACAGCTTTCAGGGATTTGATACACTCCACCAGATGAAAAATGAACTTACAAGTCTGAAAAGCCACTCATGTCAGATCTGATGACAGTATTAGGTCACTCTTCAATTTCATAGCACCAGAAAGTAGTCTGAATTTCCCACCTGGATTTCTTAGTAAAATGAATTATTTCTTATATTTTTCTAGCACACTCAGAGGATCACAAAATGCAGCACACGTTTCCTTAGTACCCATCAGTTGTGCCTGTCTGAGTCACTTGACAAAATATTTTCTCTGATCTTATACTGCATTTTTAGTTACATCAATAGCAAGATATTTTAAGGGAAATAATAACAATGCAGCAGAAGGGCAGTGAGAGACTTTCCAGTCTCTCTTGAGAGACTGTCTTGACAGGAGGAGTTTGATGCTTCTGGGAAACCAGAATTCATTTACGCTAACTCTGTATTCAATTGAAATGACAAGGCCTTAAAATGGGCTCTGAGATTTTGTATTTTTTTGCTTTACTGCTATCTTCTAGTTCCTACTGAGTTGTCTTTATTTTTAGGGTGAGGAGAAGAAGAACCGTGAATTCTGCCTGTGAACATAAATTAATTTATTCACAATCCCTATAGAGTTATCTACTATCACTAACAGAGACAATAGTGTCCAACTTTTCCAATATGTCTAGATTAAACCAATTAATTTCACAGATGCTTTTAAAGAGCTTAGAGCCTTGTTGCCCAAGTTGGATTTGAACTGCCCCCAGCATCTTCCAGAGCCTTGTCTGCAGCTTGGTGTTCCTGGGGAACTTCAATGAAGTCCATTCTTGGTGTCAGGCAAAGCATGTTCACAAGAGAGAGTGTCTGAACTGTTCTGTACAATGGGTGATTATTAGCAGTATCTAAGGGCTCATGACCTGCTCAAACACTCCTGCCCACCATCCAACCCATTTTTTGAGCACTTCAGCCATAGCAAGCTAGTAAGCACCCAACCAAAGAAACCTTCTGTTTTCCAAAGAAACCTTCTGTATTGTCTGAGGCTGAAGATTTCTCTGGACAGAAGTGTGCCTAAGAGTTAGATGCTGCAATGTCACATGGCCTTGGGGAAATCAGCCTTTAAAACAAAGTTGTTCAAAGCACTTGCATATGAATTTGTACATATTATATTACTCTAGAAAATCCATACAACAGAACACTCTTGACTTTGGATTTTCAATCACTCAGAAAACCTCAAAGTTAGGATAGTTCTCTTGCTTATATATATATGTTTGCTCATTTTCAAAACCAGTTTGTTTTCAAACTTGCAGCCCTCCTCTGCCCCACGACCTTACAGCTTTCTCCTCAATTCTTTCCATGAGCATCCCACCCACTACCTGCACTCTTCCCTCTTGGCAGCTGCCTTGTGACATTTTTCCCTTCCCTCCTTCAGCCAGACCTCATCACCTAGCTCCTTCTCCAAGCTGGCTTGTACAGATCACAATCTGTTCCTCTGTCTTCCCCCACATTACCCTTTTTTCACTTCATCTCTAGAGAAGAGAGCTGCTCTACTCTGAACTCCAGTATCCAGTCACACCAGCTAACAATAGCTTAATACATAAATAAATAGATAAATAAAATAAAGACTGTCACCAATTTTAATGTTACAAGTAGCATCTAATACAGAAAGGAAGACAATACATTGAAGGTCCAAAACTGCTGAAAAGGAAGAAGAAACACCATCATTTTAAAGATCGTTGTTGTTTGCCTAAGATGTATCCTTCACGGACCTGACTAGGCAAAAAAGGATTCAACATAAATGAGTAACTGCTAAACTGCTTCTGATCTGCAGATCATATTGTCCTGCTGACAGATCATGCATGTGAAGTAGAAAAGCTGATACAGGATAGTGAAACCAGCAATGAACCTGAGAAAATTGAAAAGGCACAGCTGGAATATAAATGGACAAAAACAGCCTCTAAAAAGGACATGCAAAAGTAAAGGAAAGAAAACAAATAGGGGAATAGGTAAATGCTGAAATTAATACTATCCCCCACACAGGATAATAGGATGCTTCCTCCAAAATGTGTGCATGAGGATTTGAGTGTGCATTTATTTATCATCATATTAGCAAGACCATGAAATAGAACAATGCCAACATAAATTACCAAAAGTACTAAAATGAATGTTTTATCTATGATAGGCTATATCTTCCTTCAGAGGCATTTAAACCCTGATGAAATGCAACCCTGAAACATATGTGGAGAGTCAGATTGAATCATCCTTCAGGGGACAAGCGCTACATATTTTCAGTACATTTCAATCATGTAGCCTGTCCAGATCTTAAGGATTTACACTGGTTTTCTAATCATATATTTCTTCAGAGTTGGACACGGATGTAATTATTATGTTAGTGCAGTAGATAAATGTTGACAAAAACAAGCAGCCAAATTTGAAGCAACCCATTCATTGGCTTACCTATGGGTAAAAAAACCTGGGCTGTTTTCTTTCTTAATATCTGACAAAGACACTGATGTCTGAAAGCTGTATTTTAGAACTGTTGATTAAATCTCCTACAAGTAAAAACTGTTGGTTAAATTTCCTACATGTGCTTACCTGAGTAGTTGCATCAAAGAGGCACAAAGAAGCTTGGATCTGATTCTGAATGTGTAATTTTTCCAGGAAAAAGAAAAAAATGGATTTTTAGCAAGTCTGGAGCCTTTCTAATGAAATGTAGAAAACGCTTACAGAAGTGGAGTGCAATCTGGTGAAAAGATGGATGAACTCAAGACAGTGAGGGAAAGACTGATTGCAAAGCAGAACTGCAGAGAAGGGAGATGAAACACTAGAAGCAGATAAGTTTATCTAGTGAATGTACAGAGGAAAAAAGTGAAGAAGATAACAGATCTAGAGACAAACACAATGGGATGGTAGCTGAAGAGGAAGGTTGAAAGATGATTCTTTTTCCCAGACGTTCAATGGCAATACTGTATTCTTCTGATGCTGGCAAAGTGATGGTGCAAAAGCAGTTACTGCAGGAGGCAGGAGACACCTTGTTAGTTTTGCAGTTAAAACAGCAGTTTGGTACTCCTGAAACCTGCAATTTCACTTCCTGGTTATGTTTTAAACTTTGGTTTTCTTCAGCCAGGCAATTACTTCTCTCCAGTTTCCTATTTGTAAACTAGGGTGATAGTACTTCTTCTCTATTATCATCTCCTTGACTTGTTTGTCAGAGTTAAGACAGGAACCGTATCTCAATATGCATCAGCCTAGAGGCTAGCACAGTAACCTGGTCCCAGCCGGGATCATTACATAGGAGTGTCACAGTGATCACTGGTAAGTAAGGCAGAGAGGATCAGGAAAGCTGAAGAAGCTGCCAAAAGCTTGATCAGGCACTAAAAGTGATTACTTTAAAAATACATATTTGGGTTCTTTTATTTCCCTTCTGATCCTATCAAGCGTCCTCAAGGCACATTTCAGTTTATTTTTTATTTATTCCCTTCAATCCTTCTTTTACTTCAAAAGAAAGTGGTTATTCTCACTCAAGAGCTTGAGTTTTCTAAATAACACCAGCTCTCAGCAGACATCTGATAAAATCGTAAGAGCTGGAAACACTGAGAGTTCATTTTGTTTTAATAACCTCTCTTTAATGAATATTTACTTCTCATTTGAATAATTATCATCAATAAAAATTAAAACCTTATATTAGTGGGGAGCGCAAACAGCTTTGGGATTAAAATGAGTGACATCCCTCAAAAATGAGGACTATTAGAGAGTTATCTTTCTTACAAGTAGGGCTCTTTCTGCAACAGCATTCTGAGTTTAAAGTACTACAAGATTAAGAAAACAGAGGAGAGAAATTCTCCAAATGAGAAGCAGAACTGGAAAAAAGATTCTGTTCGGTTCATCTATGCTAGCAGTTTTATAGCTTTAACTATTAACAGTAGTGTTAAAGTGATGGAGTTTCTAATATCATTAATGATTCTTTTAATCAGTGGGTTTAAATTATAGTTCTTGTTCATTTCATTTTCATTACTTGCTATTTGCCTGTGCAAACAAGATGCTGTTTTCAGCAATGGTTTGCTGAGAAGCATGTGAGGACATGCAGAATTGTGATCTATCATACACATGACATGTAAACAGCAGAAAAATATGAACAAAGAGGAAAGACAAACGTCCCCCGTGGAACACTAAAGTTACAGAATGCCTAGAGATGAAGAGCAGCTAATTTAGGAGAAAATCGGCTACAATTTGCAGAAAATGTCTAAGTTTGATTAATAATTTGTAGGTAAAGTGTATGAACCCTGTATTTATCAAACTAAAATTCCATATAAAGCTAGCTGTTCTCCTGGACTTTTATATATATATATATATATGGAGATAACCACAAGCATTTATTAATCTTCATAACCTCACACTCAAAGAGACCACCTGCTGGGTTTAGACATAGCCTGTTTCTCCCATATAAGCCATTAATTAAGCACCTGGAACAGAAAAGTTGTCAGTGGTGAGGCCGCAGCATCACCTGCTCAAAGGGTTGCGAAGCTGTCAAAGGAGGACCTCTTGGCCATTTTATAGAGCAGAAGGACACTGTGCCCAGATGCCAAACCACAAAAAATCTTAACAGTGGGGAAAGAGGGGTGAGGATGAGGCATGCACATTTTATTGTGTTGCCTTGTGCTGTTTGCTGTGTTATTAAAAACAAAGAGTAATTGTGGGTTACTGCTCAAATACTCCATGCGATTATACTTGGACTCTGCCTGGAAAACTTAAGTTGTAGGAGCACTCACCATCTTAGGAGTGCAACGAAGATCACACGTGATGTGCCTAAAGGTAGACCGGGTCCATGGGATTGTACCATGCAGCAGCTCTGGCTGCAGGGCTGTGGAGCACACAGCTGGAGCACAGGTACCTGGAAGGGTGTGGAGCACTGTGTGGGTAGTGCCTGGGGTTTCAGTGCTGATGGAGGAGCATCTGCTCTCATGAGGAGAAAAAGAAGCCAGATCAAGTCCTACATTATTTACACCTCTGTGAACTAGGTAACAACAGCACAGATCTGTGCCCAAAGTGGGCAATGTGCCTGAATCGTGTTTTGAGATATGGTTTTCTACCTCTCTGTCTTCCTGCTATGTCTTACTTTATACAGACAATGTGAGTTTGCAAGAGGTTTATTAAAGTCTCTGCTGCAGTACAGCCCCGACGCCTGTCCCATCATGAAGCGGTCCATGGCTATTCCTGGCTGTTCAGCCCCTGGGATTGCAGCAGAGCCCTGCTGTTATTTAGGAAAAGCACTAGAGAAAGATGGTCCCTTCTCTGGGCGACCCACCTCGGACACTTATGCACAGCCCGAGGCCGGTGCCGCTGGCAGCTAGGAGCGGCACCGCGGTG
>JANHGB010040482.1:0-15301 GCA_026283785.1 Coracopsis vasa | reverse complement strand
CATTAAAATCTTCATTCTTTGTTAAAGTCTTGAAACGTAGCTGCTGAATGCAAATCATGAGGATGAATCTCTGTCACTGATTTGAATGAATTAAAATAAAGTAGTTTTTCTATTTTGGGGGGAAAGGGGAAAGCTTACCAAGCTTCACTAATAGAAAGAAGAACTACCTCAGCCTCCAGGCTGTTCCTAGGTATCTTCCTATGTAAAGAAAGACAGATAAAACTTAGAAAAAATACACACACACAGAAAAAGTGTGCATGTTTATGCTTCTGTTGGCATTTTGTGTGTACTGTAATAGCCTTCACATGTGGATTAGTCCTGAAAGAAAGGCAGCTAAACCCCCTGAAGAATAGGCCTTTGTGACACTGGAGAAGTTTACTGCGCCAAAGTTATGGTAAGAATTTGTAAATTTTGGCTGCTGAAGTACTTCCTTCCCCTGCTATGTTTTTAATGTTAGAAACTTGTGAGAGTGCAGTAGGGGGTGTTTTTTGGTTTGTTTGCTGGGTTTTTTTTTTTTTTTTTTAATTTTTTTTCTAAATGACAATGCAAACATTCATTTCTCAAACTAAACCGCCCGTTCACATGACTCTGCTGGTTGTATATAAACACCCTGTTGATCTTGTTCTACAGAAGTCTTCATTGGGCTTCCTGAGTCATACAGAAATGCTCTGTTGCTGTTATTGGGGCTGTGCTGGGGATTTACGTTGTATCTGCCCAGATTTAGTTTGCCAAATTGATGTCCCTGAAATAAATGTTCTTACTTGGAGCAGAGCCCTCAAAGCTGGGATGTTTTTCAATGTCTCTTTTTCTATCTGTGTTTAAAATAGTTCATTCTGCTATCATGGGAGTGGGATTTGTTTTGCCTTTATTCCTTAGATAAAGCTGAACCTGTTGGAGAGATGGTTAGTATTTCTTAGTTGCAAAATTGTCTTCCTCTTACATATGATGTTCTTTCTTTACGCATATCTCATGTTAAATGTTTTAGTTTGTGGGTAGGCAGATCAGCTTGGGATGAGGCCCTGCAGAGCACAGAGGACCTAGAGGATGCTGGTAGCTACACTGCCAAGTGAGCCTTCCCAGCAGCCCAGGACATGGTGACAAGCTGTACTACACATTTGACTTCATGGGGGTTTTCTGGAGTAACCAGAATTTGAGTCCAAGGCTAGACTGTCATGGTGACAAAATATTTAGAAAACATTTTCTTGCTTGAAACAAAAGCTTGGATTGTGCAACACCAAGTAGCATCTGAGTGCAATAAACGATGCTGTGTATTTTTAAAGAGTTTTGTGTGTTCCCTGACCATCAGCTCTTGCCAGATTTAACATGTTCAGGTAAAATGAGGAATTTTTCCTCTGGACTGTTGCCTTTACAACCAAAGAGGGTTAATTCTCCCCCTTTACACACTGGCGTTGAAACAATGGAGCAGCCAGATCTGGCCTCAGATTTTGAACATAGTGAAAAGCCCTGTTGAAGACGAGCAATGGAGCAGCTTCTTCTCTTCAGCCGTGGTGGCTCAGCTGCATTAAGAGCAGTTGCTTAAAACTTATACTTTGTCATTGGCATAGGCTGATCTGATCCTGAGTAAGCTCTAGTCCTAGACTTGGTAATTGCTTTTATTGGGTTAGAATGTGCTATTCTTGCTGCAGTAGGAATCTTTTGTATTGTAGGTGTTTCTTCCTTCCATAATAACTGCTATAACTTTTTTTTTTTAATGCTTGATGTTTTGAGATGTCCCGGCATTACTGATATCTACCCTCTGACTTGAAAGGAAGCCAGAGGTCTAAAGTGGCTGTAGCAGATCATTCTTTGGGAATAATATAAAATGATTTCAAGGTTAATAAACCTGTGGCAGCTGAGTGAAGACTACTAGCCAGCCTTGTACAGTTCAGTTCAACATAACTGCGCCATTTGGTTAATGCATTTTTTTCTTCACCAGTCTAGTCTGTGTTTCCTGGGTAATATCAGTTGTAATTTCAGAAAAAAGCATGATTTTGCATGTATACCTCCTTCTCTGCTTGGAGCAGGAGGTGGCCAGATTTCTGTCTGAATAGTGACTTGTCTCAGCTCTACAACAACTATAACCAGATTGTCTGTAGAGACTTTTTTTTGATCTTCAAAGAAGTTGATGTTTTCAAAGTTGCTGTAGTTGCTGGAGTATACTGTTATTCATGGAAATGGAAAACCAAAGCAAAGTATGGAGGAGGGGGAATATTCTTCTCTAAGGTTTGCATCATCTTGCATCTTTGTATGCTTGGCATGTAACAGTGTCCCATTCAGAGTGCTGCTCTGAACAGGGCAGAGCTCCTTCTTTCCTGCTGCTTTGTTGTTTCTCTAGTTGTATTGAGCTGCTAAACCAGCTGCTTTTGATTTTCATACCTATTTTTACCATCTCTAATTTGCTGTTAAGATGTTAACTTCTGCCTCCAGTTAGCCTAGCATGTTTCTATACTGTGACTACAACGTAGGGGCAAGCAGGCACTTCTCTGCTTTCTCTTGTGCTACCCTTTCACACTTGGGAAACGGTCCCCCATAAACAGCTGCAGTACTGCTTTATTACCTTCTTTAAACGCTCTCAGTCCTTGTGTTGCTTATAAAAGGCCTTGATGAACTTGCAGTGCTTGTGTACTGAGACCACTGTTCACTGCAGTGCCCAGTATTGGTCCCCCTTTTTTTGTGTATCTGGCCTTCTGTTATCCCTGTCTTGTGATAGTAAACTCTGCAGAACAGGGACTGTTTCACTGTTTTATTTGTACAGGAGGTGGCTCAGCTCCAGATGTGTATCTGAAGCTGCAGTGTACTGCAGTAATACAAATCATTATGCTATAGAAAGCTGTATCTAATATAGGGAAAGAAAAAAAAAAAGATCAGATTTACTGTGGTAAGTTTTACACTTTTTTAAGGGTTGTTTTTTGGTGGGTTTTTTGTGTTGGTTTTTTTTTTTTTGGTTGTTTGTTTGTTTGTTTTTGTGTTAATCCTCTGACAGGATACTGGCAAGAATGTGCAAAGATCAGTATATATATATGAAGTTTTCTTAACATTTTGAGGAATGCTGCTCCCAATGGCCAGAGGAAAGCTTTCTTAGCAGCTACTCCAGGCTACTAGGAATGGGCTATTTCACAGCAGCTCTTGGTGTCTTGAAGAGGTTTGCTTACTCCTGCAACTAGACTGAGTGTGCTTATAGCAGAACCTTGTGTTTCTGGAGACTTTTCTCAGGCACCATTTTAGAAGTGGAATGACACACAACAGGATGTGTGGTTGTCGATACATGTTCACGCTTCAGAGGCTGTGCATAGCTTTTTGACCATGTACAATCCTGTGCTATTTCTCTCATCATTCATGTGGTGAAATAAAACATGGAGGAACACAGAATTCATTTTTCCTTTTTATGCCCAGTACACACAGAGAATGTTTATTGATATTCATTTTTCTGCTGACTCTCAAAATCCTCAAACTAATTTCTGGAGGCAAGGAGATTAAAATGAGGGCACACGGCCAAGCAGACTCGAGGTTTTGTTCCTCAAATTTGATTTGAAATTTGCAGTTTGATAAAGTTGCATTCTTTCTGGTTTTTGCCATGGCATTTTTATAATTCTTTTGAATTACCTACATGTACTGTTAGTGTCAGGATTTGTATGTAGAGTTTTGAATGGCCCTTCTTTGAGCAGATGATCAGACCACATCGTCTCTAATGGCTCATTTCAACATAAAGTATTCTGTGATTCTTGACCAGTTTGATATTGGGAGTCTCATGTAAAGCTCAGCCTGATTCTGAAGGAGAATAACCACCCCATTTATAGGGGTGTTACTGTAGGTGTTTGGTTTTAGTTTTGATATTCCTTGTAGTGGCTGTCAAACAGAAAAAAATACCAGTTCTGTGTTGCCAACAGGCCTTTTCACTTTTCAGTGTTCACTGATCTATTCAAATACAGAAGTTGGGATTTTTCAAGGGAAAGGTTTAAAACATGGAATAATAAATGTTGCTAATTTACTGCTTGTTGTTAGCGTTCTGGGTCTGTGCTTTGGAACCAAAAGTTGCTTTTTTGCTTTAATTACTAGAATGTCTGGTTTACTAAGATTGCTATATAGCTGTGATGCTGATGGGAATTTTTGCTTTCTTTTGGTTGGTTGATTGGTTGGATGTTGTTGCTGTGAAGCTCACTGTCAGAAAGTAGAAATGTTTCTAACCTCATCCCAGCCTTTCACTCTTTTGTAGTCTTGGTGTAAAGGGAGGGGGAGGAATCGGGATAACAGGATGCATGGTGGGCCTAGCTCTCTTCTTTCCTGTTGTCTCCAAGCAAGGCTTCAGTTATGTCACTGATGGAAGTTGAATTAGGTGTTTTGATAGTCACCTTCAGCAATAGCTGGTTGGCTGCAGTTCCTCGAGACTCTGATCGTGGCAGAGGAGGTGGGCTTTAGGTTCACATTGTGTTGCTGGTGGCTGAAGTTTACAGCATCAGCCTTATAAAGGTAGAGACCTGGGCCATAAGGTCCAGCTATCGTCAGCGATGGACAGCAAAGCCTACTTATCGCTGAGGTGACCTGGAAGCTGAGTGTGAGCTGAGCTGATGCCCTCTGCTAGCACCAACTTGCAAATTTCTTCCTTTGTCCCAGTCAGTATAGCGACTGTGTCCTTCATCAAGGCTTGTTCGTAATGGTTTAATAGCGGGCTGTCATCCTTTGGCCGTTGAACAGCCACTTTCTGGAGTCAGACTCAATAAAGCAGATGATCTGTGAGGCAATGCATCTCTGCAGTTTGTTGCAGGGTAATAGTCACCTCAAACGGTTGACATTAAATGCTGCTTTATGAATGCCCTTAAGTTATAGAAGCTTATTTCGCAACTGGTGCTCTGGATGGCTGCAACTGGAGTCCCAAAGGACACAGTAAATTTTGGACCTAATTTTCCATTTCACTTAGAAAAGAGAGCCTTTGAGTGCAGGGTTGAAGTTTGGCTCAGCCAGAAATGGGCAACCTTGAGCAGACTCCAGCCTCTGGAATTTGTTTTATCTGAGACAAGATTGTTGTGTGAAGTCTGAAGCCAAGGTCTCCAAATGAAACTACATCAAACCTGCGTTTGAAATGGGATAGCTGTAGTTCACAGAATCATAGAATAGTTGCGGTTGGAAGTGACCCCTGCAGATCATCTAGTCCCCCTGCTACAGCAGTTCCAAAGGTTGGGATTTTTTTTATTTCTTACTGTTTTATAACCTAAAATCTCCAGAACAGGCTGGTTCTAGAAGGATGCGTGTCTAATACCAGCTTCCTATTAAAACTTTCATTCATTATTTTAAAATTGTACATATGGGCTGGAAATGCTGTTAATAAAAGGCATAGACATTCCCCATTCCTTGTTGCTCCTTGTCCTCAAATTAAAGGCAGAGCATCTAGGAGCTGAAGAAGTGGCTGGTGTATTACAGTACCAGCCTGGAACTGAGAATCGAAGCCAGTCCTCCCCTGCTCTGATACAAGCTTCCTCCTATATGATCACCTCAGATAACGTTATTTTTATCTCTCTGTGCCCCAGTTCCCTATCTGTAAAATGGTGATAACAGCACTTCCCTCCTTCACAGGGATGTTGTGAGGACAAATGCAGCTCAGGCTGTGGGACTTTTGGAAACTTTGGTAACTGGGAGCACAGATGGAAGAAGGGAAATGTTCCACTTAAAGGCTTTCTGTTCTTCAAGCCCAGTGGTAGGTTACAGTGCTTATGTGAGTGTGGCTTCCACTGAAGTCATGGCTTGACTGGTGCTGTGTCTTTTCTCGGAATGTTTCCTTGCTCACTACTGTGTGCATACCAGCAAAGCACTTAACGTCCTTGGTAGACACTATTGTTTGCATCCTTGGCTGCAGGCTCTGAGAGCCCAAGAGCCTGGATGAAACTTGCTGCTTGTGTGTTTGCCAGTGTGGGCTACTCACAGTGACTGAATGGAGTATGTGCTGCTGGCAACAGCCACCCAGTGCATTTCACAGCTCACTCAGACACTGGAAGGAGTTAAAAATACGTATGAATGGATTTTCACTTGCGAAATTCAAACTACTGTAGCAGTTACTCTGAGCAAGCTATGGACTGCAGTCTGACCAGAAGCAAACAATTGTCCTTGACATAAATGGTTAAATTTCATAGAAACCACAACCTTTGTGTTACTACTGACAACATAACATTCCTTAACGTTTGATTTCAAGTGGTGCTTTATTACCCAGTTGTACATGCAAACATACTTTCTTTGGAAGAATTTCTGTCCAGAGACACCACAGAGGAGTGCAAACCTCTTTCCTTTTTAATGGGGACTTCATAGTGCTTGTTTATATGTAGTACAAGCAGGTAAGAGACAGGAAGCCCTATCTGCTCAACATTTACATTGTCACATGTCCAAAGGTGAGGCTGTGGTGAGTTGAATATTTGTTCAATCAAATCTTGCTCATGCAAATTGAAGTGTGTTTTGGGGAAAATTTCAGGCCAGGGGGTAGGAGTTTGCTTTGCTTATTGCTTGCTCCTTGAAACATACGGCTCATGTCATCTTCCTTCTTCACCTGCTTTGATAAGTTCTATATTTAGTTGACTCAGCCCATCCACTTGAAGAGGACAAAAATAACATCAGTGTAATCCATCCTCTATCTTTTCCTCTCCACCCCTTCCCTCCCCTTTCCTTTCCTGCTGCTGGGTTTAGGGCATTCAGTTGTTTGGGAAGTGATGGATTTTTTATTTGTTTTGCTTTGTTTCCGTACAAGTGAGGTTGGGGACAGGAGAAAACATTTATACCCTGCAATAAAATTGTTGTGAAGAGTATGCAAACTGTCAGAAACACTTCCTCATCTCTTATAATGTTTGCTGAGGGGTCAGAGTGTGCACAGAGTGCGTGGAGGGAGGTGGAGCAGAGAGGTTGGGAAATGACTTGCATGTGGCATACATATGTCTGACAAAAAGCCAACCGTGCCAGGGGATAAATGGACAAACAAATAGTGTTTCAGTTCTGAACTCGAAGGTTGAACCTAAAGTTTGCACAGGAGCAACTCTTCAGATAAGTTTCCAATGGACCTTGACTCCTGTTGTGCAAACGTGTAGAAGCTAGCACAGAGGAGACTGTTCTCTAAATCCCTGCTCGGGAGAGGATCTACATTATAGGCTCTGCTTTATTTGGCTTCTCCTGTGTCCAGCAGTGGACATCTAGCTGTCTGTCTATATCTGTCTAATCTATCTGTCTATCTCAATTATAGAATCATAGAATGTTTTGGGTCGGAAACGACCTTAAAGATCATCTAGTTCCAGTGCCCCTGCCACTGGCAGGGATACCTTCCACTAAGCCAGGTTGCTCAAAGCCCCATCCAACCTGGTCTTGATACACTGTCTAACAAATCAACACTGACCAAAACCCCCAGAAGTATTTAAGTGCCTAACCCCTTGACTTTAGCATGAATTAAAGACAAAATCAGTTCAGCACTTAATGCCAATCTAGCTGTGGATGCTGACTAGTTTTTATCTGCAAATTGGATGAAGAATGTCCATTGAACCTACCAAAATATTTGCTGCCTGTGTTATCTGAAATATTACTGTCTTCCACTCTTGAGTTGATAGGGATTTGAGGGAAACTATTGTTTCAGTGAAACTGCTTTGAAATACAGCTTGCCAAGTTCTTGTATCTTGAGCTGAGTGCTGGGTATGTTGTTGTTCCTGACAGACACATTGTCTGGGGGTGTAGAGGGAGTATTTATTCCCACAAAAAAATGTCACTTTTTGTAACTTCAGCAATTTTTAGGTTGTGTTAAAGGTGGTGATGAGGAGCAGAAAGATTGAGGGGGAAAAACCTTTAATTGGTGCCTAACAGAACTCAAGTTGGTTTTCATGATTTTTTTCATTCAATGTCTATGTTTCAAATGAAAGTAAGGTAATTTTTTTTTCCTTAGTTTTACGTTCATGGAATTACTGCAGGACAGGATGAAGAAAGAATTGGTTTTGAAAACTAGTCACTAATTTAAAGACTAAAATTCTTCTTCCTTCCTCTTGCCTGTGTGCCATGAAAGCCCAAGCCCCATGGCAGTGTCAATGGCAATGCTGCCCCATTTTGACTCACAGCACCCTAGGTGACACAGGTCTGAAGGACAGCTAATTGGATCACATAGGGACTTCTGTGACATGAATTGTGTTGGGCAGTACAGTGGAGTCACTAACCAAACCTGGCTTTCAGTTAGGAGCCTAAATCCCAATTTGAACCCCCAGGCCATAAATTTGTAACAGGACTCACTACTGGAGCCTGCCTTGTCACCTCACCTCTGTGAGGTGGCATCCAGTTGCCTTGGCCCATGTTCTCTATCCTGCTGTTAAAGCAAAGGACACCTTAGTTTTTAGGCATGTTAATACCTTACTTTGCAAACACAAATACATGCTCTGGGTGATTGAAAAAGAGCAGGCCCCAAATTGAGAGTGCACTTCTTATGGTTCCAGGCATAGTCTGGGTTGCACGATGGTACTGGGCAGGCCAGCCTGCTAGCAGGCATCTGCTTCTCTGCCTATTAAGTCAATATTCTCCAAACTGTAATTTTCACTGTAATGATGGATTACACTTGTCACAGTTTACAGCATTTTGTCTTGTGAGTTTAATAAAATAAAACAGATTCTAATGCTTATTATTTCTGAAGTCCAGTACGTCTGAACTAAAGCTCAGAGTATGCGAGACAAACTATGCTTTAATTTTACAATTGTCTGATGGGACTTTGCGATTTATTTGTTGTTACTTCCTTAATGATGTTGCAGTCAGAGGCACTGTTTTGCTAAATGTTGTGTAAAAAGTAAATTGTAGCACAGCAGATGTTGGTATTTGGATGGATGTCGGTGCAATAGGGGGACAGCAACAGTCATCTCTGTCAGCTGTCTTCAGGCTCGGCAGGCCTGCTGTGTGGTTACTTTGGTGTGTAAAAACAGCTCGTTTTGCAACTGGGAAGTTTGGCATTACATTTGGCACCGAGCCACGTAACTGGCTTAACACAAGTGTTTATCCAGCGATTTTCTCAAAATTGGTAACTTGGAGGAAATGTTTATTAAACTTCAGTACAAAGGAAGGGGAAAATATGACTGGATCCCTTCTTTTTAAAAAGCATTAATCTTTGTGATGCTAAACCCCATTTTTTTCATTCTTTTTATTTGCCCCACCACATCTGTCTTTTGCTGTTTCATCATCAGCCTTTTTGCAGCTTACTGTTTACAGTTTCCTTTTTTAAAGATTAAAACAGGGAAGCATACCTGATGAAATGCAAAGTATATACAGTGCCATAACCACGTTTCTCTCCATCCTATGTGCTGTCATGAAGTAGGTGCAAAGAACTGAGTACTGCAAATGAAGCTATTTAATTGCCTCCACCCCCTGTTCAGTAGAAATTCTAACTGCAGCATGGAACAGGAGCCCTGATCTGCAGAGCAGTTGATTTTTGTATGATAAATTCCTGTAAATTTTGTCTTCGGGTTAAGTACAAGAATCCTTGCAGGCCATCAAGAATTTTTCGTAGATCTCCTGTCAATATTGGACATACATCTTTATGGAAAAAGCAATTTGGACTGCATTTTCAGTAAGGAGGGGCAGGAGAAAGCAGTGGTTTTGCAAATCAACAGCAGCAATTTCAGTTGGATTTTATACCTGAAATTTGGGACCTGTTGATTAAAGGTTCATTGAGAAACTTTATCATAACGGAGGCATTTTGCATTATTTTTTCTAGTCTGTGTTAATCTTGTACTGCCACTATGATGTCTTCGTTGCTTAAAAAGGCTCACATTTCTCTTGGAAAAGGCAAAATGATTAAACTAAGAAATTTGGATTCCCTGGTGAGGGGAAGAAAAGTATGTAGATAAACATGTTCTCAAACCAGTGATAGCGACCTGGTAGCGGACTTGTGCTTAGTTAATTTTGTAGTCGTACTGCAGTTTTATCACCAAGTACAGTACCAGGATGGTAATTTTCATATGGGTCCTTTTTCTCTCTGCCTCTCTCAGCAGAGGGTGTTGCCTGTACCTCCTGATTTCTGTACCCAAATGTGGGTTCATTTAGAAAACAGTAATTTGCAAGAAGGTCTGCCCACTACAAAGATTAATTTAGCGTGTTGTGGATAAATGAAAATTGCAGACTGCTTTTTGGAAACATTTTTGTCTCTTACTTTGTTACTGAAGCTGATGTTAAAATGGTTTTCACCCACTGTGGAAGGAGTGGAGGAAATAAATGCATGAAAGCATTAATTTGGGAATAAACTAAAGTTTGTAGCTTCCAGTGACCAGAGGATGGGCTGAGTTCTGGAAGATTTCCCTGTGAGCACTGGCTCTGCCTGCGAAGCAGCAAGGTCAGTGCAGCGATGTATGCTCATGGCCAGGCTCTGTGCTGGCTCTGTTTAACATACGTATGTGTGTGTGTGTGTGTATTTACACGATGTAGCTTTGCTATTTAAACTTGCTCTGATTGGCTGTGTTTCAAGAGGCCCTGAATGGGGAGCAATATTCACCCCATGGGCTGGGCACAACCTGCCCTTCCAGCTGCTCATGTTTCTGCTGGGATGGGAACTGGACCAGGACTGGTGATGGCCGCAGCTGGTGTGGCCTAGGGTGAGAGTCAGACTTCCACTTCTCCCTGCCCTGCCTATGCTGTCAGCAGCCAAGTGCCTTCCTCCCTGCCCAGCAGAGATCCAGCCCCAGGAGTACCCCTTTGTCAGCACCCTCCTCTCTGATGCAGCCAGAGTGCATCATCTCCAGCCGGAGTGGATTCATCTTGGCTCATGTCTGCCACACTGTTCGCCCTGCGCAAGGTGCCTTTATACTCCCCCTTTCTCCTGCTGCTCCCCTCCTGCCTTGCTGGCAGCAGCAGCAGGGTTTTCAGGGTGGCCTTGCTTGGCTTGACCTGTGGGGCAGCAGGGGAGCCTCTAGCAGCTGCTGCCTGAGCTGATAGCATCAGATCAGGGACCAGTGGAAGAAAATGCTGTAACCAGAGCACGCGCTAAGCATCGAACGACAAAGCAGGGTGTGCATGCAGAGGTTTCTGTACATGTGCATGTACCTTCCTTTGCAGAAGTCCCTGAGGCGTGACATGGCCTTAGATGACCTTCCTCAGGAACGTTACCCCAGGTGACCTGTAGTTTGGTTTCTCCCTCTCAATCTCTCTCTCTCTCTCTCTCTGCCTTTCTCTATCAACAAGGCAAACCAAAAAACCTCATATATATGATTTTGAAGCTTTATTTACAGCTTTCTGGTGTTCTCATTCTTAAAGTGTGGGAACATAACTCTCGTGGACAGCTGCTGAAGTTGTTGAAAGTTCTTCTACAAACCCAAAGCATAGCTGTAACCTGGCTAGGCAAGTGATGTGTTCTGGTGTTTGTTTTGCTTCTGTTCTTCGGGGACATGCAAGTCAAGAGTGGGAAGATGAGCTACAGAGAGCAGACTGTACTCAGCTGTGGGACGGGACTTTCAGGATTCAGGTGGTAGAGGGGATGTGCATGGTGAGGAGCAGTCGTGGGGTGTTCTGTGCTTGAAAAATCAGGTGCAGAGGAAAGCTGCGGCCCTGACCTCTAAAAATGTAGTGGGGCAAGTGCCAGGTTTGCACACGGGAGCTGGTGTGAGTTTAAGGATGGCTGGGGTGCGGAGCGATATTTATTTTTCCCCTGGGAATGGGAGCAGTTGTAAAAGAGGAGATTGGAATTTTTGCCCTGTCTTCCCAAAACAACAGTACAGGTCACTGCAGGCTAGAAAGCATTATTCAAGCTCCCATCTTCCTGTGCCCATCTGTTTTTGCTTCTGTGTGGTATATACTTCTAATTTTTGATGCCTTTAAAGAAAAGATAGAAAAAGAAAATTGACTTTAACATACTGAGATGCTGTTGCAATGTGAAAATTAATTCATGGTAACAGTGTCAAGGTAGGTCAATCTTTATTCAGGTGGATCTTTATTTCATTCCTGCTTGTGAAAGGAACAGCTTTTCATGTTACTGTCTGGAATGCATTTCTCCTGGAGCTTTGAGCAGTTAGGGAGAGGTACAGCTTACTAGAATAGATGACTTTGGGGTTCAAAAATAATAGTCACAATTATAGGTATGTGTTTTTAGTAGTGCATACATATGTTCCAATATTACAGGGCTGAATTGTGGTACCACTGAAATCAAGCCTGATTATACTGAGACTGAAGATTTTCGCTGGTTCTTGTAGAAATAAATGAATTTTAGTAGTGCTTAAAGTGACAAAGGTATGTCCAGCTGAGTCAGTGTCCCTGTTGAGGCAGCATTGTGGATTGTGCTTGGCTTTACAGTGACGAGATGCCTCAGTCCAAGGCACAAAAATCCTTGGCAAGGTTTCTTACACCTGCATTGCTCAGCTGAACTTAGCACCAGAGCTACAGTGTCTGTGTGCTCTCATGTTACCCAGTGGTGAAGTTGCTTTAATAAATTCTCAGTATGCAATTAAGTTACTTTGCAAAATTCCTCTGAACTGAGGCAGGCACTCCTGTTATCTGGAGGCGACTTTCCTTGCTGAGTTTGGGGTAGTGACTCAGTGAAAGTTATCTCTGGAATACTAAATTTGGAGGCGTAACCAGGAGGTTGCCATGATAACAAATATTAGAACTTGCTTTCTGGGAAGTGCTTGAAGTTTTTCCATTGATTGCCATTAAATGACTCAAGATAAATGAAACTTATTAGAACTAACATGGTCTTCATGTACTTCTCCAGGGCTTTGCAGACTTGGTAGTGATGAAATGAAGAAGGGAAGTCCAAATTAGCCCCAGACATATAAATAGCACACCCTTTTTTATGTTGCTTCTTACTTTTGCCATTGAAATATTTGTTTAACTTGGCTTTTATGCATCTTTCTATGAAATATTTACCCAGTAACTGTCTGTATAAACATGTTTAAAATTCCGCATTGATTTTTTTTTTTTCCTGGCACTCTTAAAAAATTTCCTGATGCACAGCATGATCACACAATTGCTGCTAGAGCTTTTATTCTAAGTGGCCTAAAACAACTCTGTATTTATGTTGAAAATTAGGACTCAGACCCAGAAGCTGAAGGATAACAATACAATGTGCTAATTTCTCACCCTTCATAAATTGTTCTGCAGCTTAGTTTTCACAAATAGAGCTTTTTTTTCTGTTTCAAACTGCTTCTGAAGTCGGTCCATATCGTCTGTTTTGGAAAAGCTGCTGTTTCTGTAAATCTCGCCTGATGTCCCTTAGTCTTTTTTTCACCATTTCTTTACAATTCCCTGAGGTTTTGATTTGCTTTGTGAATGACCCAATGATCTAGTAATTGGAGCCTAGAACAGCGAGCCAGGGACTCACTGTGGATATTTTCTGCGTGGCTGCATCCTGCTTTTTCCCTCCCCTGCACTTGCTTTCCTATGTGCATCCACTCCTCAAGTTACCAGCTCACCTCTTGGCTTCACCAGCTTTGGGATTTTAATGGTGAGCCTCTGCTGAGTATTTTCCAGATTTAATGTTCGCAAAGCAAATAAATGCATCATGAAAATCACTCTTGCCTGAGTCTTTGGCTTTCCTAATCTTTTTTTAATGGGGCAGAGTGGGGGAAGGAACTAAAATCAATTTTTAATCAATTAATGATGCTTTTCCTGAATATCCTCTATGTGTCGACAGCCCTAGGAATACAAGCTAAAACTGTGCTTTCAGACTTACTTTGTTTAATCTCTGGAAGAGCTTTGGTTTGTGTGCGTTTCATTGCTTTGTCCCCTCTTACACTATCTGTCACTCTCTAGACAGGATTTACTGAAGAACAAAACTGGGTATATCATATTCAAATAAGTCGTGTTCAGATAAATGCAAGAGTCACAACTAAGGATGCTAATGCTAAGAGGTAAAGTAATTATATCAGCTTTTAGATAATGTCTAGAAAAGCCCTTCATTGTTCTAATACACCAGGGTGTGGTGTGTTTGGTGTTTTTGGTTTGGGTTGTTTTGGTTTTTTCTCTGTATTTTTAGTAGAGATCATAAAATCTTTGGAGGATTAAGTCACACCGTTTATATAAACACATGCAATGTATTTAAGAGCTGGATTTGCAGAAATACTGATTGTGTTAAGTTCAGAGTGAGCTCGAGGAATAGTTGTGGGTACCTCTCTCCTCTAAGGGAACATACTTAAAAAGTTGCAGAGGCTTACTAGTTTCAGTGCCTTGTTAACTGCTTGTGCTGTTTTCCATCATAGGTAAAAATTACCTGGGGATAAATAATTGTTCCAGGCATGCTTAATTCAGTTCAGCGAATCTGACACCTCCTCTGTCATTTTTGTGTATTTATAAATATTAGAGAGTTGGGCATCTGTCAAAAGCAGAAGATATGTGATGGCACTTTCTGTTACAGGAACTTACTTTGTTAAAATGCTGTAGCTGCTTGCGAGTATTGTACAGAAAATATTTCCCTAATTGTGCTGGACGCCTCATGGTAATTTTAAGCCCTTTTCTCCCACCATGAGGTAGTGGAGATGCAGTTCACTCTGAAATTGTTTTCAGTGTAGCCAAAGAAATCATTTCATACTTTCCTGTAATTTATGTAGCTATCCTTAAAACTGCTGGTTTTTTAATGAAACTTCATTTACATCTTCTCCCACTGGAGACAGCTGTAGGTTAGTACTAGCCTGACTAAGCTGTGCCAAAGGTAGGAGTAAGGAGTTTTTTACATGCTGATTAATTCTCTTTTGCCCCTTTGGGAATATCTGGTATTGCTTAAATTGATTGCTGTAAGCAATATGGCAACATTTTTGACCTTCTAAAGCTGAAATTCAGCAAATAAAAAAAAAAGGGGGGGAAACAGAAAAAGAGAAAACTGAGTTTTACATAACCATACAGTTGAAATACAGTGATTAAAAAATACAGAGGTGTCATCTTCTGTAGTGGTGGTGTTGACTGGTGATCTCAAACCCTTTGACAGAAATTGAATTGAAGAACACGGTTATTTGTCCATCTCCTACATGGAGAGCATATTGGGTGAGAATTTGTTTTTCTTTCTCCATAATCTGACTTCTCATCTCTCCCATGGCCTAGCTTTGTGAATCAGAGTACCCATTCCTTGCCTTTGTTAGGTGTTCCCCATCTGCACTGTTGTGTAACTAAAGACAGAGGTAGCTTCCAATACAATTATTTTTCTACACAGTGCACCCATAGAGATTTGTGGGAAGCGCCAAGCCAAGGCTGTTTGTTGCTTTCTGAAGTTAATTTAGAGATGTGGGGTGCCAGGTGACCAGGAGTAGTCCTTATGGGCTCCCTTTGTTGCTTGAAGGCCAGGCTGCTCAGCCATCCCCCTTCGCTCCCCACCTCCCTCCCCCCCCCTTCCCCCCCC
>JANHGB010040480.1:12633-77507 GCA_026283785.1 Coracopsis vasa | reverse complement strand
GCAGGGGATTGGAACTGGATGATCTTTAAGGTTCTTTCCAACCCAAAACATTCTATGATTCTATGATTATATAACTATGATATAAGCGGGTGAAGCCTCATGACATACAGCACTGTGTTCAGGATTAATCAAGCACTATTGAGAAGGTTAGTTATTGGGGAACAGAGATCATGGTCAGCACATCAAGAAAGACTGAAAGCAAGGGGAAGCTTCTTGAAAAGTGAACCTACAGAGATGAGGCTGTTTAGATGTGGCAACTCTTTAGTAAGGAGTCTTTAGTCAGCCTTACTTGGGATTGGAGAATGACAGGGAACTTAAGGCAGTTAGAGAAGTCTTCACATGAAGATCATGCACATACACATATGGGATTTTCTCTGGTACTCGGGGCCCAGGCAGAATTAGAGCACTCTCACCAATACCTCTGTTTTCTTTCAGGAAAACTCTTGCTTGATTAGACTCAAAGTGCATCTTCTGCTGGTTGCCTAAATTCAGAAAAGAGGATTTTATTTTGTTAAATTGCAGACTACTGATTTCTAGCACATTAAAAGGGGGCATTTTTCCAAAGCTGCTTCTGTGTAATCTGTCTGTTAAATAAGAATCTTCCTGGCATCCTACAGGAAGTGACATTGTATTTAAACATGTTACCTGCTGATCTACTAGAGAAGCAGGCCAGCAGTTTTCTTGTTTGGTTTGTGTGTGTGGTTGTTTCGTGGCTCCTGGGTAATGTTATCCATATTTTTCTGTTTGGAGAATCACTTTTCCCTACGCACTCACCAACCAACATGAAACCACCTAATTATATTTTCATAATCATGATTAAAAACCATCTAAATTATCCCGCTTGATGTACTCAAAGAGTTTGTTGATTGCTTTTTGATGTGTATTAGAGCTTTTTGCAGAGCCACATCAAATGGTTTGCTCCACAATGAAATAAAAAAAAAATCTTGTAATATACATATGCACATCTTTTAAAAAAAACATATATAATTTATATTCTGCTAATTAAGCTACATCAAAACCAAGTCTATCACCATGAAATAATTGTGTAAAAGCTGCTCACCTATTACAAGAACATTAATTTCCACTTTACTTTTTTTTTTTCAAAATATTGATTTTATCTTATACAAGGCAATTCAGCATTTCAGAGACTCAGAGTCTCAGAGTGTTTTTCCACATCCATGGAGACCTTGAATCTTGAATACAAAATCAAGTTTTAGAATAGAAAACTCAAGTAAATAATATTTTCTTGTGGAATATGCTCCTTCTGCATCACAAACATTTTATTTTTTTCCTCTATGTTGTTTTCATATCTTATATATGCCACACCAAATCTTCACAAAAGTTCTGTCTGCTGCAGCAAAGGGATTATTAAGAGGAGAAGAGAAGGGAGTTTGCAGAATTTACTCTAATTGTGGGTTAGAGATTGATCCGTGGCCCATTTTACCAGGAGAATGTCACAATGCATAGATATAGGTTTGGTACTGGTCTGGTTGATCTTGGAGACTGTGTTAGGACAACATCATGCAGAGGTTCAGAATTTAGTGGAGTCTGGGATTCCTTAAAGCCATGAAAGACTTCATTAGGTCAGTCCATGAAGTATGTTGGAGTCAAGGTTTGCTTCATGGCTGTCCAGCACTGATCACCAAGTCAACACTCATTAAATAATAAAAATAAAATACTCTAGGAAAACAATTAAATAATTCAAAGTCTGCCTACTTGATATTAAATTTGTTGTCATATCAAATATTCATGTGAAGTAAGTCTGTAGGTGTGTCTGTATGAATGGAGTGCAAGTGCAAACATTGATGCTTTGCTACAACTTCATGGCCAGCGCTCTAAGGCAAGAGCATGGGGGTTGATCACACATGCAAAAGTGTCCTCCTCCACAGTGTCATCTTCCTTAGCTCTGTGTGTGTATCTGTGTGTGTAGGCTGTCTCTCCTCTCTTGGAAACCTGTAACATGCTGACACTTATTCTGTGGTATCAGTGACAGCTATGGGGTATTCAAGCACAGCTCTGTTCATCCATGTGCTTCCAGTTTGACTTTCAGTAAATCTTTAATGATCCTTTTCAATTACTGGATCAAACAGTATTTGACAAGAATGCACCTTGTCTAATACTAGCACTTAGACAGGAGTGCATTTTTTAGATAGCACTTAGCATCCACAATGTTGTCATGATATTTGTGAATGTACTCTCAGGGTGATCTTAATGACCCCATTACAAAGGTCTTCTCATGCCTTGCTGTGTTATCGTCTCTCTTTCCTTGACTTTACTGATAAAGAGCTGTCAGAGTTCACCTGGGAACACTCTTAGACTCAATGTCCTGGGTTATGACCTAAAAGGACACTGGATTTAGTGGCATGGCTGTAACTACCACTAGGTTTCCTGTATGAGACCATGCGAGACTGATCCTTTGGTTTCTTTGGCTGTGTCTAATCTCACCTGCAGTCCATGTATATTGTGGACCCCTCTGCTGTGTGTCTCATGCATCCCTTAGCCTCCATGCAGGGGAATGGCTTCAAGTGCAGTGTGGTTTCACTCTGGCTGCTGCTCCTGGGCCTAATGTCCATAGGCATGCATTCCTACCAGGAAGGCATGGGCCCAGGTATCAGGACACAGCCCATACAAAAGACATACAGGCAGATGAAAGAATATTGCTATGCAAATGACTTGGCTAGATACTTGGAAAGGAGGCAATTAAATAAGCCATTGTGAGATTACAGAGCTGTGATTACCCCTTTACCTGGCATCCAAAGGTACTTCCTGTAGTTCTGAAAACAAGCAAGGAATCCCCCTCTAATGTTATACTCAATTCCTCTCCCTCTTAGCTGCCATTCCTTCAGCTGATCAGGGTATGAAAACATCATCTGCTTGACCTGTTCTTCTGCAGTAGGAGGACAAACAACAGGGTATGGCAGCCCCTTAACGGGCTCTGAAGGTGCTCTTGGAGCATGCTCAGTGTAGCCTGGCTAGACTAAGTTCCTTGTAAAACTTTCTGAAGGCTTCACTTTTTTAAAAAGACTTCTGGCAAAGCAACCACCACCATTTCTATCTTGCAGCAGCCTAGGGGTTAGGAAGTAGGAAACCCACATTCAGTTCCTATCCTTGCTGGAAAGAATTCAAACACACTTCTAGTCATTAGACTATAGGTTTTTCTGGGAATGCTTTACCACTCCTCATGAAGCTGCACCACTGTGCAGAAAAATGGCTTGAATTCACCGAGAAGAAGGAGAAACGGCGAGTGAAAGCATGAATCCCCAGGCTAATGATTAGGCAGCTTTTTCAGAAGTAGGAGGAGGTAGGCTCCAGTCATTCCTCCTGTTTTGTGCTTTAGCTCATGCCTGTTTCATATCATGTCCTCATTCTTTCAGTTAAACTGGTGCATTTTGGTATTTTGAACAAGAAATTATAGTCTGGTATCTATCTACTGTGCATACTCACAGTGTTCTGCCTATGCAGTGATTTTGCTGTGTGTGTGTCAATGAAAGAAGCTGAGGTTTCTCATCTATTTCCATTTATATGGGATAAGATCTATGAGGCTGATCCCGTTTCAGTGAAAATTCCTCTTTTCGTAAAGTCCGCCCTCCCCCAGCCCCCAGCCTTTTTCACAGTGTCATCTTTTATTAAGATCACATTAGCGCTTCTGGAACAGCCGTATTTTATTGGGATCTCTCACAAGAGGATGAGTCAGACCATCTGATTTTATTTTGTTAAGTTCATTTTTGATTTGCTGAGTTTAGTTCAGATATGAACACATCTTGTCCAATTTATCTTTAATATAATACAGACGCTGGCACAGGCACTGATCCTGGTTACACTAGTGTAAATTTGGGGACATGCCAATGGAGCACTGCCAAGGCCATATTAAAATTTCACTTTCAGCATGGCTAGAACTGCTAGCTTCTCAGGAAGCAGGCTGCCGTGGTGGGATGAGCCAATGTACCACTTCTCAATAGCTCTACAATTCTCTCTTGGTTAGAGAATATCCCAGGTAACACAATACAGCCGAAGTCAGATGTGGCCAAAAGACTGCTTTTATATAGCCTGAGGCTAACTGGATCTCTAGTTCACATAAGCCTTGACTGACGAGGGTAAGCTGATGGGATTTAATCAGTAAAGAGGGAAAAATGAAATAAACTTTGTACGGATGGCAAGAGCCATGATTAGTCAAGGTATTTATCACCTGGCTATTTCCTAGAATCATGCAGTAAAACAGAGAAGAAATGAACAGCATCTAACCTGTCCAAACCTTATTTTACCTTTTATTGCTCAGAATAGCACATGCTTTCATGGCTTTTCCCAGAAAACAAGAGTTTCGCGTAATTCCCCTCAGTTTATGTGTGTGCCTCAACATTCTGCAGTAAGTGCTAAAAATGTAAATGGCTTATTGATTTATTGAACCACCTAAATATTTTGATATGTTAGTATTACGATGGATTTTCAGATTTTGGCCTATGCAACGTAACTTCAGAAAACCCAGCTGACAGTAGCTTAGCTGTTCTCAAGACTCAGAATGGATAATTTGCACTCTACATCCAGTAAAAACCTCTATTTCTTTTTTTGTGCTTCAGACTGAAGTCTGCTGGCATCTCTCACTTAACTGAAGCCAGAGAACATGATACAAGTTTCTTGAAATATGTACTTCATGCTGAATCAGTGCTAAACACAGGATAAAATTGACCCCACTTCTCTGGAATGAATCATGACAAGCCTGGGTTGGCAGGAATGGCAACCTGCTGTGAACACTGATACCTCTGTAATTATTGATTTATGGAACTCTCCTGTCTTTCACCAGTTATCTTTCTACCCTTTGCACGTTTATTTGGTTGTTTAATATTGCCTGTGCTCTAACTTGTGAGCTCTGTGGGTTAGTGATTCACTTTGTATAATTTTGTTGTGGCATCTTTAACTCACTTAAGAGTCCTTAGAAACCTCTACACAGAAAAACACTGAGATGAGAGTGTGCAGTCTTTCTGGGGCTAAAATGGCTTTCAACAACTATGCCATTGAATATATGCTGTGCTTTTTCCATCTTATCCTGATTATTTGAATCAAGGTTTGATTTGAGAAATATTTTACAAACTTTTAATCCTTTCAACAAATAAAACTCACTATTAAAATACACTACACCCTTTACTGCCAAGAGTAATGGTCTAGGATGAAGCCAACACTATAGATGAATAGGGTCTGCCAGGCCTCCAGGCTCTATGTGGACCTTTGGGAACTGCCCTCCTGAAGGCCCCAAGTATAACTTCTTTCAGGCTCCTTCCAAGGTAAGCCCCATGCTCTGGAACATGGACACTGGACCTCTGGCTTCTGTCTCTTCCCAGATCAAAGACCCAAATTCTGTCCTATCCTTTTACCCCTGCCTTAGTAAAAGCTGCAATGTTTTGTGACAGCACAAGACAAAAGCTTTTTAAAAGACTGTAAGGCAGCTTGAAAGCCCCTGGGTGGAAGAAGACATCTGCCTGAAACTCTCAGTGGGCTTTGGACTTCGAAGGGTGAGCATACATTTATGGGTGATGGGGAAGACGCTGTACTTTATTTTCCCAGTAGGGACCATGGTGGGTACACAGAGCCCCTGGACTGTAACACTTCTGGGCTTCTCCTCATGCAGCAATGCAAAATTCAACCCAGGTATGCCACAGGGTAAGTTTGTCAGCAGAAGACTCTCTGCTGGCATGGCTTAACTGCTACCAGTATCTAACCACATGGGTTTAAGTATCTTTTCACTGTCCTGTCTATGCTTTAGGACTGTATTGTCCTTGGAGAAATCATCCTTTTTTGCCTCCAAGGTTCTTGTCAGGTGAGGGCTATCAGGAGGTACACGGGAGCTTTTGTCCTCTTTCTCCTGCTTTGCGGCCCCTGCCTGGCATGATGCCTGGCCCTGTGCCACTTGGCTGAGAGACAGGGATGCTTCCATTCAAGTGATGACTGCAGAGAGAAGAGGCCTGTGCCTGCCTTGTAGCTCCCCTCTGTCCTTAAGAGACCCTGAAAAAACTCTGCTTCTGTATCTCACCAAAGTTTCTTCAGCTATTAGTGCTTGCAGGATATTGCAGGAGTCAGATGAGGTTTGGGGCTGGATGCTAAAGGCCTAGGAGTTTCGATGGGTTTCCACTCACTGACACTCAGTGACTTCATGCCCATTGTCAGGACCACCAGGCAGATTGAGAACCACAGACAGAGCCCACAGATAGGTTCCCCAGATTTTATCATCACTCAGATATGTGCACTCTGGCAGCAAACTTCTTCAAGATTTCAGCTTGTTTGCACAAGAGGTGCTCTCTTTTGACGATGTTGGAGTAGTGAGCTTGTGGCCAGGGGGTGATGATCTTGTGGTGATATTGGATACTTGACTGTGCACCTCTGATCCCTGCTGGTGAGATGACAGGGTAGTTTTGACCCTGGGGAAGTGGTCCCTTGTATCCTCCAAGCCATTCTCACTGATTTGCATGACTGGAACACCATTTACAAGTTGCTCATACAGGAACCTGGCTCTTACACCCAGGCAGGTGCAGCACAGCCTCTCTGATGAGGGCATTTCCCACACAGTCAAGAACATTTCTAAAGCTAGCTGATGGCTCTGAAATAGAAATAAGATAATTTTTCTTTTCCCATCGTCTATGGTCTGTGGGGAGGGAATAGAGACAGCCACCACTCATTTAGCAAGAGCAATTCAATTTTTAAGAAATGGGAAGAGACACTAAAAAGCACTCTGACTTAGGGTCATTTAAGCAGATAGCGCTGAAGCAAAACCTGTGATGAGGAGCAGCAATTATTTTTATATACATTGTTACATATTATTCAAACTTACTGCAAATGGAAAATAATGCAACTATCGCATTCATTTTCTATTAATTTCCTTTTAAATAAGACTTCAAATGTTATAAAAAGTTTGAAACATAATTGCTAGCATGACTGCCCTATCTTCAGCTAAATAAGCATTTTTTTTATTAGTCCTCATTTTATAAATGGAATGTGGCTTGCAGGTTTGAATTCAATCCTTCTCTGCTCAGCACTAAGCCATATATTGGAGACGCAGAGCATTTAAATGTTGCCAAGATACCTTTGCAACCCGAAGGGCAAGAGAAAGTTCAGTTCAGTAAAGTGAAGGCTTAGATTCTGGAGAGTTGAGCCAAATCTATGCAGAAAATCTTAAAATTGCAAATACTGTGGATTTAGATTGATCCTAATAATGCATTTTATTATTTAGATGTAATAAAAATTCAAATGATGTGAAAAATACTAAAACCTCTAGTTTAGTGAGAGAGACTGAAGTGTTTTTAGACTATGCTACATGAATGCCAATGTAGGCAATAGAGTTTTGATAGCTATTCATCTAACATTTGCAGAAAGACATTAACAATATATCATCCTTCACTGCCAGCTGCAGTCACGTAATATCATTCACAAATTATGTATTTAGGTTTTGAGAACATGAGATGTTTTTTGCAATGCTAATACCAAGACCGTGCGTCCAGAGATACTGAGCAGAGAGTCTCTGGCCCAAGCCTGATCTCTGGTATTTCTACTGACATCAAAAGTGAGAGCCATACGCAAAGGGTTTAACACTGCCACCTGCAGATTGCTGTCGAATTTGCCGGGTTTTCTCACTGTTTTGTGGCTATTTTTTTCACTTTTTTTTTTTCACCATTTAAATTGTTGCCCTTTCCATTCACTGCTGGTTGCTCTAAAGTCTGCTGGACATCCTCTGATGGAGTTTTTCTGGGAATGCTATTCCAGGCTTTAAACACTAAGTCAGTTTTGTCAAAACATCTTTTTTTTTGTCATCATGCCTCATTATTGACCTTTCCACCAGTGAAAGGACTCTAAGCAACCAATCAAATAAGCATGAGGCTACAAAAGACAGTGTGCACATCCTGTGTTCTAGGGCTACTTATGAGCACTGAAACTCAGAGCTGATATTTTCCTCTCACTTAATAAAATTGCCAGAAGGGAAATACCTTCACTGTCAGAATGGCTGTGTGAACAGATGAATTAGGATTAATAGACTTTTTTAATGAGCTTTCTAAATTGGTTATAATAAAGAAGGTATTATAGCATGCTTGTGTCCCCACAATGCCACCCCAGCATGGGAAAGATAGATAGAAAAGAGCAAGAATTATACAAGAGAAAGAACAATCTAGAAGAATCATAGAATCACTGCATTGAAGAGCTAATCCCAAAAGTGACATCCATGGGACACTTTAATAAGGATGAGGTGTGTCTACACCAAAACCCAGAACCTGCTGTGGAGATTTGTGAACTATCAAAAACCTGGATAAACTAGTCCACAGTTCACAGTGCAAAGCTGTGTGGAGTTACCAGCTAGGACTTCAGTCTGGGATATCCTGCATTTATACTGCACCAGACCTGAGGCACGTAAAGACCTGCCTTGTACACGTCAGCTTTGGAGCCTGCGCACATCGCTCCACCATACTTCTTTAGGCAGTGTCTGCTGGAGAGGTACAGGTCCAGGCAAATTTGGTGGCTGTCTATGGTGTGACATTTAACACAAAATTCTTTGTTTTCATATCTAAAATTAGGATTAAAAAAATCATATCCCTTTGACAAATGTCTCTGACTTAAAAAAAAAACCTATATGAACTGATATTTTAATAATCCTTTGATTATTATTTTATTCTTGATAAAGATTTTGAGTAAGGATTTTAATAAAGAGAATAGGTATATAATCCAGTTGTGAGGGTTGAAGTAGATCAGGTTTAGAAAGTTTCATAGTCCATCCATTCTTAGGGGCTGATATTAAACTCAGCACTTGTCTGCTTCAGAAAGAGTGGTATAACTTTATCGGAGAATTTATTTTTGAGAGGAAAGAGCAGACCACATAAATGAGATATTAATATTTTTTCATTACAGCAAGGTCACATGAAGCTGCATTTTCAAAACCCAGGTGTTCTGCACTTCAGGCAGTAGGTGCTCAAACAGATCTCTGCATGCTGCCGTGGCTGGGAGTTTTCAACAGTTATCTTAAATACTGATCTCTTCTAAAAATATGACCATATAATTACATGCTCAGATACTAAGAATTGTGACGATGGTGACTGGAGGCATGTGTCCTGGTTCCCTGCTGGACACTTGGAAATTAGCAGTCCTTGCCTTTACTTCTCAACGGGATTGCTACAAACATTGGCCTGTCGTTACAGATGGCTTCCTTATTCTCTGCCTAGCAGCGACAGAAAAATGATGCACCCAATTACCAGTGCCACTTTAAAAAAAAGTGCACAGTTCATTAGTTTGAATGGGCGTGCAGTTCTGACCTAGTGTGTCATTCACATATTATAATGAGCCATTAGCATATGCTAATTGCAAGCCTGAGCCTAGCCCTGGCACTTCTAAAAGATGCCGGATGATACTATGTAGATGCCGTCTAGCGTTGGCTGTGCACTGGATGCCGGCTCCTGCTTCAAGCAGCATCCTGGCTGGTTGGCTTCAAGCTTGGTACCAGAAGTCTGCATTTCTCTCTGCAGGAAGGACTGCTGAATTAGCTTTGAATGCAAGCAGAGGCTTACTGAGTGAAAGAATTTTGCAGGAGGGCAAAGACAATTTCTGGAGACCAATCATAACTTGGCAACCCTCTGAGATCTGCAAGGGAAGCTGGTCGAAAATGGATGGAGACTCACAGACCTTTTCTAAACATGACAGCAACGTCTAGTTCATTCAACAAGAAAATACTGTCAGAGAAAAGGGAAAGTGCCAAACCCCTGGAATGGTAGCTGAAGAACTACACTGCAGACCTTGAGAGTGCCATGAGTAAGAACAAAATATACTGAAGCTGAATTTCATGCCCCACACTTCTAAAATATATGTTGAATTTTGCTCACTTGTCTTGGGGTCCAGTCTGTCTGCAAAGTTTCACCTAGCAGGAGACCCTGGCTACCCCTCACTTCTTGAGGGATGGCAGGGGAAGGATTAGTTTGCTTCCAGCTGAGCCTGATGGAGTGTCTTTTGGCTGTCTTCTTCTATGATGGAATCACAGCTCCTTGATTTTCTTTTTTTTCCCTTGAGGTTTTAGACTTTCCCAATTGGTTCTAGTTAGTGGCGTTCCTGAGATAATTTACTTATTGAGCTTGGCCAGAACCTCTCACCTTCCTTCCCTGGGGTAACTCCACCATACCTCTCTGGGTAACAAGTATGGAGAATTAAGTGTGGATGGTGGCTGATTGCATGCACAAATCCAGAGCAAAATTCACAATATACACCCAGTCCATCCAGCCACATTCGCCTCTTCTCTGTAATGGGTGGGGAATCAACTGGAAGTGGTGATGACCATGTGCCCGGTGCCACAGATGCTGGACACTGGCACAGGCTGCCCAGAGAAGCTGTGGCTGCTCCATCCCTGGCAGTGTTCAAGGCCAGGCTGGACGGAGCTTTGAGCAACCTGGTCTAGTGGAAGGTGTCCCTGCCCGTGGCAGGGGATTGGAACTGGGTGATCTTTAAGGTCCCTTCCAACCCAAAACATTCTATGATTCTATGATGTCATCTTCCCAGATACTGGTACTCTATCACTTTCCCTGTTGCCTGGAGAGGGGAGCTACACTAGGTACAGACAACCCGCAATACTCAGAAATCTCGTGTGAGTGCTTATGAATTGTGGGATTGGCATTAAAATCACAGGACATTAACAGAGCACGTTCTTTGTGCCTTATGGTTCTGGAACCACCAGGGGTCAGGGTCTCTAGGGCTTTTCCTGCAAGTGTTAGACGTTCCTGGTGAGGATGAAAGGCAGAGAGGAAGGGAATACTCTTATACAAGTCTTCTGACTTCAGGGGCTGGGGATGCAAGAAAAGAGATGGCAAATGTTGTGGAATTAATTCTAAAATCTGGCAATGTTGCACATGTTTTTCTCCATGGGCAGAATAAAACAGGCAAGTAAGGGCTGCACCTAACAGAAGCTTTCATTTCTTTCTCTTGAATATGTTTTTTCCAATTCCATCTGATCCTGATCTCCATTCTGTTACACACAGCCATCCAGAAAAACACACTTCCTGGGTGTTTTCATCTTTAACTCCACGTTTGCTCATGTTGAGATTTCACTGCCCGTTACCAGAGATGATGGCTGTTATTACGTGACTTTTCATACAGGTTTCATTGCAGCCAAAGTATCCTGTTTTTCAAACAAACTTCTGTGAAGTAGAAGTGATTAGCCAAATTAATGTGAAGTTAATGTCCCAAAGCAGCACAATTTGTTCTCAGAACTTCATGCGACATTTAGCTAACAGCTTAAAAGAAAGGGTTCCATTTGATAAAGCGATCAGAAAGAGTCACAGCAATGAGCTCGGATATGCAGGGCTTGGTATAGTTTTTTCGCTACCATAAATTAAAGAATAAGTATCAAAGAGTGTATTTAGCCAGGCAAGCATATGCAAAAAGAAAAAGAAAAGAAAAAATATATAAAAAAATTGGCAATTTGGGAAGTTTCTCACTGTTTCCATGGTGCATCTTGGGAACAGTAGCTCTGAGGGCCACCAGCAAAGAACAGTGCTGGGGAAGGAGGGAGAGGTTAGGCTTAGGAAAGCCAAAATGCCAGACTTGAGGTGGAGGTCCAGGTCCTTCAGCCCTTGATGTTTTAATGCCAAGAAGCCTTTAATAAAATAGCTCACTGCTCATCCTTATGCAATAGCCTTTTGCTTTTGGAAACCTATGTCCAGATCATGTTCAGGGCTGTAAAAGTCTGTAGGACAATGGATGCCAGCTGTTTCTGAAGAGGCTCTCAGAAGAGCCTACACTAGGGATGAACAACACTTTAGTGATCCTTCCTACAGAACAAATCCTGAGACAGGTAAGACTGGGATGGTAGTCCTTTTGCAG
This sequence comes from Coracopsis vasa, assembly GCA_026283785.1. Classification (NCBI taxonomy): domain Eukaryota; kingdom Metazoa; phylum Chordata; class Aves; order Psittaciformes; family Psittacidae; genus Coracopsis; species Coracopsis vasa. The sequence continues at coordinate 65,675 of JANHGB010040480.1, read as the reverse complement.
GTGCATTGCCTGAGCTGCCTGGGGAAGCGCACACAACACCTGCTCAGGCACTACCCAACTGGAGCTGAACCACTGCAATTAGTCCCTCATTTTAATGAGCACCAGGGTTAGTCACATCTTTTTTAAATTACCCCCTTGTGATTTTATCCTTTGAAGGGCTCTTAATCCTCCACTACCAGCAAGATCAGTGAGGAAATGGCACACGGTACCACCCAGATGTGCTGGACACCTCACAATATCAAGCCAGGTCTATATGGCTTCTTGTTTATAGCTTTCAGGGTCTGATTTGGCTGCAAATGGGACCTTCATGGTGGGATCATCCGTCAGTGGCATAGATTGCTCCTATAACATGGCTGACTGACTGTTTGACCTAGGATGGCCCAAAATGGCAGTGTGGCCATTCTAGATGGATGGTTTTAGATTAATGCATAAAAATCTCATCTCAATTTAAGCATGCGTCTTCTTCACAAGGAGAACTCCATGTTCCTTAAACCCAGGCTTCACATTTGTCCCACATTCCTAGGACTCATGACTGTGAATTCCTCTTCTCATTCACCTCAGCTAATGCAGATAATGTATAAAAAGGCTTTCAGTATAGCATATGTGCAGAGGATGAATGTTTGTCTGTCGAGCAGAGCAATTCTACTTGCACTTCAGTATTAAAGAAATCCTGTGAATTAGCATTCCATCAGCTACAAATCCAGTAACTTTGTGGGAAGCTTTTAAGAACATATTCTGTGGTCAGATGATTGCATATTGGGCTAGAACGAGAAGTGATTAAATGCTGAAATTAGAAGCCTATGAAATAAGCTGGGATCCCTAGAAAATCAGTGCACAGCTTATTGTAAATTTGATTATGAATTTTTTAGGCACTAAGTAGACAAAATTACTGTTAATCACATGTAAATTGAGATACTGGAACTAATCCACTGAAATTAGTAGGATTTTTGCCATTGATTTCCACAAGAGCAGGATCGGGCCTTCTCTGAGCAAGGAAGGGGAGGTGGAAAATTAATGTCTTGAAGAAGAAAGACTTAGGCCAGGTCTCACTATCAAAATGATGGATGGCTCTGTAAGTAACCAACTCACGATTCTCTTTCTTTTCCCTAAAACGGCATCATTAGCTGAAAATCTGTGCCAAGCTCAAGTGCCACTTCTATTAAAAAAAGCTAGATTTTGTTACCACGATGTATTAATATCAAAGGTCACAACCAGAAACTTATTTACCAAATATGTGCTGATGAAATGTTTGGTAACCTGCACAAGGGGTAGAAATACAGTCTGTAATGGAGTGTCAGTAGAAGGGGTTGCATTTGCTGATGTGGGGTCCTCGGGTCTTTTCTGCCTGCTGTGGTTGGATGTGATGGGTAATCTGCAGAGACACTGCAGCCTGAAGTCAAGTAAGTATCCTTATTGCAGACATAGGATTCTTAAGAACAGCTAATATGTTCAGGTAATATAAGGACAGAACCTTGGAATTGAAAGTAAAAATCAGCTGCATTTTAGAGTGAAAAAGCTGCAAGCTAAAGAAAGAAATTTTTACTATCCAGAGTTCAGCCTCAGTATGTATTTACGTACTGTAGCATTTGGGAATAAGTAGGCATAGTTTATGAATTAATTATTGATGGTGCTGTAACCCCCTCCATTGTGGGCCAGAATTCACAAATGGCCTTTGCACTTTTAAGGTACAACCATGTAATATTGATCACTATTTCCTGTGCTTCTTAACCTCATGGACAAATCATTATCAGCTCACATTTATGAAGGCAGAGATTCCCTAATTCTCCTTTCCACATCTCCTGGACTCAGCACAGCAACCAGGGGCAAAATGATGAGAGAAGTTAATAATCACTTTAAGCTGCCTCTGCACCATATTCTTAGGCTACTGAAGATGCTTGGCAAAAATTCATCTTACGGCTGGCTCTGCACTGCTCTAGCTGAGTCCTGATTTCTGAGGATTCATTTGAACAACATCAGCCATCGGCCATGGCTTACCAGCCATGCTGCTCCGTCTGTTTTCTCCTGTTGTGTATGCCAAAACCTCGTGCAAGTGTCTTACCCAGGCTGAGAAATCCCTTACATAAGGAGAATTCTCCAGAGGCCCTTTATGCATGATTTACAGCATCATTATGCTATCACACAGCCATAAAACCCATGAAGTCCCAAGCACTGAAAGCAAGACTCACACAGGCTCACACTTTTCTCTGACTGCTGCTGTACCCCTAGAATATGTGTAGCACAAGCTACCTCTCCCCACCTCCACTACCCAGTGTGATGCTCTGGCAGGTCTCAGTGGGTTGCCAAGTGGTTGCATGTGATGCTCCTGAGGGAGGAGAGGTTTGAAGAACCCCTGGCAGATGCGGGTGTACCTGCAGTGTGGACGGGTGACAGAGGTTGCATCCAAGCACTGTGGCTCTTCACACATCATATGATGCTAGGAAGTTTTCTCCTGTCAGCACATGAGCTACTACACCATCTCAGCTGTCAAAAACGAAGAAGCCTGAGAGTCTAGGCAAATGTGAATTAAACACGACTGCTTGGGTACTGTGTTATGACAAGCATATTTCCATCCATTATTTTCAGCTACCCAACAAGAAATCATTTCAGTATCACTGGCTAGCTCTATATACTCACTCATTTGAATATAATGACTTTGGTTTCATCTGAAGACTTAAAATTCCTCTGGGCAAATCGAATTTTTTTTTAAATCTTTGCAAATTGAAAGATCGAGTAGCCATGGTTGATTTCCCATTTTGATGGGTACATTGCTCTCTTAGCTATCTCTCAGGCAGAGTATATCACCTGAAGTGTGAAGTTCTATAAGCACAAATTATGCCTGATAGTGAGATGCTTTCTTTTTTTCCCCTAATTAGTAAAGTTAATTTGATTTAAATGGCAGTTCTGCCGAGGTACTTGTATTTATTCCTCTTTGAATTCATGAACATTCTGAAAATGTTTTCAAAATACTAAATAAAGCTATAATTTTCCTGTGGTCAAGCAAAAAATCCCACCCCACAAATTATTGCTTGAACGTGCTATTCCCAAACATTTTGAGAAGGCTTGACTTGCTTTATCCACAGGATTTGATTCCTTGGGACTGGTGACTTGTCTTATGTAGTAGAAAATTGCAAGTCTCAGCTACAAAGATCCAAGAAAAACATAAGCCTCTTTATGAGAAGCACATTATCCTAAGACAGTCTTTGTCAGCCTTTGCAGACTCCTGTGAGTCCCAGAACTCCTACTATAGGGACCACAAAAGGTAAGCAAAACCAGCATGCCCACTGCCAGCAGATTTTCATTTGCTGTGCATAGATCCACATCTCCAGTGATAAATCCTAAAGGGTCCACACACTGAGAAATGCTGAAAAACACTGCCCCAGGTTGAAAACCTCTGTGGTTAAAACCCACTGTGCTCGTACCTTGGAGCTATCTTTGCTAATTGGGCAGAGCTGACAAGCAGGTCCAATATGGTGAAAAGCGATCCCCAGATTATTAGCAATGTGATGGCATCTGGAAATTTTGTAGAGCAATATAGGCACAGCTCTAATCAAGGACTTATTCAGCCTCTTGTATAGCCCATCTGTTAAAGATTTATCATATTATATATAATGCCCTCAGCAATTGACTTTGATGTATGTTCAACTGTGAAACATCTTTTCTAACTAATGTAAAGAAATTATTGTTTATTATCTCTTAGGTCCTTAGAATGGAATCTCTGCTAAAGTCATCAAAATAAATGTTCTATGTTTTCAGTATCTACGAAATATTGATATCAGGTGGAATTACTCTGCTATCCAAAGTTCACTAAGTCCTGGAGACTTTGCTGGATTTCACTAGGATTCTAATTACGACCAAACTGCATAAAACAAAGGAAATGTGTTAAACTTAGGATACTCAGATTTTAGATGGAAAATAGAAAGCAGTGCGGTGCAAATATGACTACATTTCTACCTGATATGAAGTGGTTTATTAAAAGTGTTAGAATACAGTGTATTACCAAGTATTGAACATAGTTTGTTGGGTTTGGGTTTTTTCCCCTTTGCTTGGTGCAGCACAAGCGAAAGGTAAGGGATTCATCCTGGCTGAATTCCAGTTTGGGAAATTACGTATTGCTTGACCCTAAATTCACTCTACAGTGCCAAAAAAGAAGAAGAAGAAAAAAAAGGCCTGTAGTCCTAAATCATTATTTGCTGCGGTAATTATTAATCAGCAGATACATCTGATGGCTTCCTTTAGTTTTGGGAAAAACAGTTCGTTGTTTGCATGGTTCCTTATTAAGTTATTATGTTTTCATTCTCTAGAATGAAAAACATACTATAAATATAAAATAACTGCTTTGGGAAACCTTTATTTGCTTTATTTGGTTTATTAAGCTAGTCTGCACCTTCAGTAACTGATATTGTAGCAGTATAATCTCTTCAAATTTGTTTGCAGTGTTTGATTTAGCAGAGTCCCTTCCCCTGTTCTTCCTCCAAAAGAGCTTCCATTTTATTTGTGGAGGGCTTGTCTGGTTTAAGTGGACCTGTTGGAGCAAGTCCACAAATACGATCAGATGGATGGAAAACCTTGTCTGCGAAGACAGGCTGAGTGAGTTGGGGTTGTTCAGCCTGGGATCAGGTGATGGGTATGAGGAGTACATGCCACATGGCATCAAGTCCCCATACACGCCACCAAACTGTGCACATGTGCTATGAGGACGTGGTGGTGCTGAGGAGGAGCATAGGACCCCAGCATTGTACCAGGTGCTTGCTGGGTTGCATTCAGCAGTTCCCAGGGATTTTGTCTTCTTAATATCAATGGTAATCAGATGGAAATGGTACTGAACTGTTTACATTCCTACAGAATCAGAGCTCTCAGGACTACAGTGCTTTTCCAAAGCCTGCTGAAGATCCAACTTTAATGATCCTGAAATTAAGTCAACAGATCTCCATGTGTCTTCCTTAGCTATGCAATCCAACAGCTTTCTTGAAACTGGTAAATAAGAATAAATGATGCAATCACTGATTAGTTTTTGTGTGTGTGATTTTACTATTTGCAGTAAAAGCACGGCAGCTCTGCACTGGAAGAAGTCACCAAGATTCTGTCATTTTTAAGGTGCACTATGCTGAGTACTTACTTTCATTAAGAGATAATAGACTCTAAAATTGCTCAGTTTTGATTTACAGACATAAATTAGTAATAAAAGTCTCTAATGACTTTAAACATTTTGCGTTGATAATTAAATTGTAAGGGAGGCTATAAATGGATGTGTAGAAGAGAATATGCTCCTGTTAATATTTATTATACACATTAAAGGCTTGACTTAAATATTTGAGGAAGAGTGGAGACCCTTTGCACTAGGCAAGAACAATGCCAAGCTGAGTGCAGACCCTACCCTGAAGAGTCGAGTTTTGAGAAAGAAATAAAGCTTGCAAACAGATAAAGCAATTTTCCTCGGATAACACTGTTAGCTCTCACCAAGGATGCTGCTTCCAGGTCCATGACCCTATCCACTGCACAGCAGTTCCTGCATGGAAGATAAAGGACAGGAATTCTAAACTGTCAAGTTCCCACAATAAAACATACAGAAATATTTGACTTGTGTTCATAACAGATTCATTGTGAAAAAAGGAGTGTTTTTTCCTAGGCATCCACCTCAGTAGTATGTGCGAGGTCATTTAGTCCTGCCAGCAGATGCTGTACTTTCCAGAAAAATGCAAAGAAGAGATTGACAAAATTAGGAACTTCTAAGACGATTGTGTAGCTATGTTTTCGTTTTCAGTAGAAAATGGCAGTTGTGTACTTGAGTGCTCAGAAACCATCGGAAAGGCCTCTCGAGAGATATACAGTTGATCTTAAAATCATGAAATATGTAATACAATAATAACTGTAGAAACGGTCTGGTCCTTGTGCATATTTAATATAAAACTTATAAAATGTGTGGTATGCACATTAAGGCTCCCTCTGTAATTGTAAGTTAAACTTTCTTTTTAGTGAAAACTGAGAACTTACTGGAATCACTCAGCCCTTCCAAGTGATTTTCTGGCTTTCAGAAAATAACAGAGATTTAAAGACTATGAAGAGCAAGAACCAATAATTGAGATATGGTCAGTTAAAGAACATTTCAGATTTTACTGGACATCCTCAATTCCTGTAATGAAAGTTTGCTCACCTCAAGCCAATCTTTTTTGTTATGCAATTACTTATAATTTAAAATGCACTTCTCATTTCTAGATTGATTTTTTTTCTAAGAGTATCACCCTCTAGTAGCAGTATCTTCTGATACATTTTTCTGGCATTAGTTTAAGTTTTTGAAGATGGAACATGACTAAGATTTCATCTTCTTTGAAGAAATCCTGTGCGTCTCCTATGTACATAAGACCAATGTTTAAAACGTTTGAAAAGAGATACTCAGCTTCTTCCTTATCATACCTCTTTGCTATCTGAAGAGGGAAAACAAAAGCTTTTGCTAAATACGGAAAAAAGCACCAACCTAGATTTGTTTTATGATGCCCTGGATGATAAATTTAGGTTGTTTACCAGCCAACAAATATTTCAGATATTCATTCATAGATTTACAAAAAAGAACTAAACAAAAATGTATGTCTAACTTGTCTGGCTTTTTCTGACCTTGAAGGTTCATAAAGGAATATTAACCTCAAAGTTCAAGAAAATTGCAATAAAGATGTACTCAGATTGCTGACATTTTCTGAGAGAAACTTGCAAAGATCTGTATCATAGATCTTGATAAAGTGATGAGTTTTGAAAAGAGATGGTATTGGCTTTTAAACATCTTCTCCATGGGCATTGGCAAAACAAGAACAGACATTGCTTAGGACATGCCTTAAAGCTCAGTAGGCTTTTGAAGGGATATGTTCATATGTTGAAGGGATATGCTCACCTGAAACAAAGCAAAAAAATCACTGTGTGATTGATTTTTACTGCAGCATAAAATTTTTTTTTTGTTTTTGTTTTGCATTGCTCTGGACGCTACTGGTGGTTGAGTGCTAAAAAAGAAATGAAGTCATTCACTCTCAGAAACTTCAAAAGTGAAGCGATACGGTGACAACCAGCTAGTCTTACACAAAGCACTTCTGCCAGCTTTCATGGGAAGATCACAAAAAGAAACAATCTTACCCAATTCACTAATTAACAAGATGAGTGAGTATACATTAATAATACATAATTCAGATGCTTCTCACCTCCATCAGGAGCAGGTTTTATGAGATTTCAAGTATTTATTATGGTGAAGTCTCAATATGACATATAACTCCTAGGGCCCAATGTCAAATTCAGGGCTCTGATTTTCCACCCAGGTTTCTCTAGTTCTTCCTGATGTCAGCCACTATTTCCGTGAATGCTATTAGTTAGTTAACATTCTGTACAATACTCCATAGTAAAGTGGTAGATGGCTGGAATTGCCTTCAGCGTTTATCAATATTTGAATCCTCTTTATGTTCTGGATATATCAGAATACTGCATAAGAATGTTCTGACTGGTTTGGACTGAATATCTGTCTAGTCCAGTATCCTATGGTTGATAAAGTCAAATAGGAGATACTTTGGGAAACAGTATAAGAAAGTGAGAAAGAATCAAGTGATCTTCGCACTGAGATATACTCTTAAACTCTGGTCAGATGATCTGGTGTTACTTGGTTGCTTATCCTCCTGATGGCTTCCTTCAAAGTCAAATGAAAAAGTACCATATGAGCTGAGGTTGCATCTACTCTAGCTTTTTGGTTGCAAGCAATAATCAGATTTTTACACAATTTCCAGTTGTCTCCTTTACCATGTACTGGTTTGATTCACTTTGTGTTTTTTGTACGTGAGTAAGATTTCTTGGAAAGCAAACTAAATAAGAAACTCTCCTCCTGGCTTGTATTAAATTCACTCAAAATCCAGCTGGAGTCATAAGGCTACAAATAACTGACTGGTGCTTTGGCTTTGAAATACAGGCACGATAGGGAAGAAGACCAGGTTAATCTAACCTGAAATAAAATCCTGCAATTTTATATAGTGTAAATGCAGAGACATCAGTACTGACTTGTCAGGCTATGTCTAGGAGGGCAAAGAAGCAACTTTTTCTTGAGCTACAGAGATGCAAGCCAGTCTCATTCCACTATCTTTGTGGAAACAGACCTTGGTATAAGGAAGTACATAAAAGCCATGACTCACGGGAATTCATGAACTTATCATGAACTTATGTGGCAGCAGCTAATATTCAGCACTGTTACATACATATCCATCTCTCAGACATAATTTTTGAAGCTGTTGTCTTCTTGCTCACTGAAAACAAAATCTGGCTAAGAAGTCTACAGCAACAAAATGCCAAGGAAGAAAGCTGTGGTTTTTCTCTCAGCTGATCTACACAGCTGATCAGTTAGTTACTTTGACATCAAATTTATTTGAGCTCTAGATATTTGCAGTGATATTAATGAGTTGCCTGACAAAATAAGGTAAAATAGTATTTAAACAGCAAGGCAGCAGGTTGCTGTTGCTGTCAAGTACCTAATAATCTGCTTCAGAGAGCAGGAAAAAACCACATCAAAATGGACTGCTTAGTTACAGAATGGCTGCAGAGTTCCCCTTCCATGCTGCGTAGTCACATCCTGGACCTCCATATCAGAATTCCGCTGCATGGCATCCGGCATGTGTGGGAGGGTGTCTGTACAGCCGCACTGGCACGTAACCATCTAGAAACTAGCTGTTAATGCAGGATGTATCGTAAGCTACTGTTGCTCTGAGCAGCAGTAACTAGCTGCCTGGCTTAGGGAACTGTAGGGCACCAATCACTGTAGAATCTAAGTGCCAATAATGCTTAACATTTATTTTACACTTTACAGAGTTGAAGTGCTGTAGGAACATTAGCTAATTAATTATTGCATCTCCCTTGTGAGATGGGTCGGTTGGTAAGTATTAGTCCCATGTTACAGATAGGAAAACTGAGATGCAGTGTTTTCCCCTTTTATTTTTCTACTGCGTTCTGTAAAGCTCCAGACACTTTAGAGGAGTTTGCTGCAAGTTACTTGCCCAAAGCCACTGCTCAAGTTGGGGGCCTAGGCAGTATTATCAAACTGGACTTCCAGTTCCCTGTCTCTTGCTCATTTCCTCGTGTACTGCACAGCATGTTTCTGGATAGTAAGGAGACAGTTTTGTTGCAGCAGCCACATGAAATAAACAAACAAATCAGACCCAGCGCAACAACCCCATGCTCTGACAGATCTGCTCTGTCCAGAGCTCCAAGCAACTTATCTGGGTACTCTGCTCCCTCTACTACAGGTTTCATATACAGCACCAGAAATAATGTATATATATTTAATGGCTTTTGAATAGGCATCCAGAGGCAGCTAGAAAACCTTGTAAGAAACAAGAGCCATGCTTCTCAGTTAGCCTGCTGCTCAGCAAGCACAGAGCAGTGATGGGACTGGGATGTCTGAAATCACAATAGAATTCCTGAAAGCTTTCCACAGTGTCATACCATTCAGCATTCAGATGACTCGAAGTAGTCCTAAAGTCTAAACGCTGACTTTACTGCTCAAATCCAGGTTCTGGCAGAAATTGAATTTCTATTGGGATTGTGTTTTTAAGGAAACAATTCTCTGGGTCCTGCTAGCCCTTGGATATGTGGCCCTTTGATTCCTCTATGGGTTGCATTAGTAAGCCAAGAACATTCAAAAATATTTTAAAACATGACATTATTGCCGTATATCAAAAAGTTTTGGAGTTTACAAAACCAGCAGACCTCTTCAATAGCAAACTTCATAGTTTTCAGAAGCCATTGGCTTCTCCTTTCAGTCTGCTAGTGCGTTCAATTTAATCCTCCTTTGAGTTCTGAACTTTGTTTTTGATGTGAAAGTCTTCAGTCTCAACCCTGCAAGAAGGACTGGGCTGTTTTCTACATGCTATTGTCGTTATAGCCCAGAACAAACAGGCAAGGCTGATACACCCACTAAATTATTGTGTTTTCTGATAATGAAAGGGTTCTGAAATGTGGGAGATGTAAGGTGGCTACAGGTGAGGCACTCCCGACATTACTCTCTCTCAGATAAGAACATTGCAAATGTCAAGTGAGCATGATGGAGCATACATTAATATATTAATGAAAATGGTCCAAAATATTGAGTGATGAAAGACATGCTTAAGGAGTGAGTTATTTGGAACTACTTGAATCTGTGAATCATACTTCCACGGATATTTTCTTGCTTGCAGGGCTCTGACCTTCTCTGTGTTTGGTATTGCTGAAAAGAAAATAATGTGACCATAGACAGTAAATGGAGAATCCCTCTACTTTGACTTGTACAGGTTATGTTTGCAATTGAGAAAGGTTCAGTCCTGAGAATTCAGTGATTATAAGTCAGGCCTTCAAATCATCTGATGAATACTGGGTTGTTATTTGCTAGTCACCATTTTGTAAGCCAAGATAGTATCTGCGGCCTTGCCTTTGCAGTTGTTTGCACTGAAAGCATAATTTAGCTTTTTCTTTTTTCATTCTTCACTACGAATCTGATTTAATCACAGGTCTCAAACAGCTGATGTTTTAAGAAACCCCCAGAATTCACAAGACCCGGCAATTTCAAAATGCAATCCATAAAGCTAATTGCAATTCTAGATGCAAGTAGAGCTAATTGCGTGTATGTACTTGACCTTTAAACACCAGTTCTGTTTTCTGTCTGAGACTTTTATACCTTTAATTTTTCACCTCTCTGTTTATTGTTCTTAATCAAGCTGTGCTCTCAAGTGATTAAAAACTCAAATTAAGGTTCCATACTTTCTTTAAGTATGTGATGGTCAGAGGAGGGTTAACAGAAACACTTTCATGGCATATTTTAAGAAGTTAGACTACTGATTTAATTGATATAAATATTTCTTCAAGTAGTAACAATACAAATTTTGCTGTGTTATGCTACTAGATAAGAGCCAATGATGAGAATTTTCCTGTAAATTTATAGGTAATGTAATAGCAGGGTGCCTTCTTGTGTAAATCAGAAACACATAATGAAGAGTACACTTGATTCAAAAATTCACTTTAAATTAGGTAAAACCTAATCAGTAGCATAAGCGGGATTATAAAAAAAATCATATTTAACTTTTTGTTCTGGTGGCAGCCTTTGAAAAACTGTTCCTGGTGGCCTTCCCTGGCATTCACCAAGCATTGGCAGACTTGGCAAACTGGCAGGAAAGAGGATGCAGGAATTATTTAATTCAGACTCCTGAATCATTGCGCATTGGCTCCACCAGTCTTTACATCCTACCCCCAGGTTTTCCTGCACCGTCCATCACTGCCATGCTGGGGACTGGGCTAGTGCCTGCGGCTAATGAATGCTGCATTTCCTCCTCTCATTTCATCTCACCTATCAAGACAGAAGTGTGAAATACTGTATGTTGAATCTCATCCTGCCTCTTACCATCAACATAACCATGCAGCAGTGTCAAAGAGGGGGATGGTTGGACGGATAGTTTTGGGCTGCTCTCCCTACTGACCTGGTTCTTCTGCTGGAAAGCTGACACCACTTGCTGTGGGCAAGTTGTAATATGGTTTGTTTAATAGAGTAAATCATGCTTTTATCCCTGGAAATAAGATGTGGTGGAGACAGGTTGTCATGGTTACTTAGCCATTTCCCCAGAGTCACAACACCAGTGTCCCGGAGGGGACATAATTCTGTTTTATGCATATGCATGAGGCTAGCAGGTGCTTTGGCACTTTAATTATATATTTTTTAAAATGGTTAACTGTAAAATTGTGACAGAAATGCAGAGTAAAAAGGATAAGAAACGGACTTGGAAAGCAGGCAATAGGATTGTCAGGGAAAGAAAAAAAATGACCAAGTTTATGAAGGCCTCTGCCAGAGTTTAAAATAAATAAATGTGTTTCCTAATGATGTCAGAAAGCCAAGTTGATCCTGAAAATTACACCCTGAAGGTAGGAGGCTTTGTGAAAGAAACTTCACAGAATTGAATTCTTATATGAAAATTTTCTATGGAAAAGTTAGTCAGCTAATGGCTGGGGCAAGAGGAGCAGGAGTGAGAAACAAGAATGAATGAAATGAATGAATGAATGAATGAAAACAAGAATGAATACAATATTAATAACTCTTAAATATTTAAAAAAGCCACCCAAAACAACAATAAAATATGTAACTACAAAAACTGTTGGAAAATTATTGGTATCATCAGATGACAACTTTCATGCCTGATCAAGATGTTTTGTAAGTTACTGCACTTCATTTAGCTGCTGTCTCCTCATGTCAGTCATGACCTACCAGCTTCTGCTGTCCCAGGTGTTAATTCCTGTTCCTCAATTAAAAAGGGCTACACATTTTTAGCCCAGTATAATAGAAAATAAACCAGCTTTAAGTCAAAATAAGTTATATGGATGAAGATTTCCCAAGTTATCTTCAGATATATCAGCTGCTCTGTAATTACTGTAAATTCAAATATTGTACAAGGCTGTGCATGTTTTTACAAGTAACTGATATTTAGACATTGGTTAATGTGTCCAACAGTAAGATGAAATCACAAAATATGGAAAACCTCTGAATATTGATACCTGGCATACAAAGAAAGGTCCCATGCTGAAAAAACAAACCGTTACAATTAGTTTGCTTTATATATGTCTCCTACCACTGAAACACAAATGTCACTTTACTACTGCTGATCATGTTAGGGATGTTTTGAACTCAACCAAAGGTTTCTTGACAGGAATAAACGTGTTCACAGATGGTGAATAAGCCATGAAATATTTTTCTGAGTAATGTCCCAGATTTTTTCACTGTCCTTCTGAAGGAGGGGTTGGGAAACCATCACTTTACCAAAAATGTCAAAATTTCAAATTTATTTTTTTGTTTGGAGGGAATGAAAATGGGCTGTTCATTATATTTGTTAGCCACTCCAAGTCAGATAAGACATTATTTTGTCTTGAGCACATTCACTTGAGTTTTGGGATGGTCTTATTCTGTTATATAGATATATAGACACACGTGCGTCTCTCTCTTCCTCTCCACTGCTCTCCCTTCCCACTTATTTTTTGCAAAATCTATATGTTTCCACAAAATTTATTTTCTTTTTGACAGAAGAATGCATTCTGGTGAATGTTTGTGGGTTTTTTCCAAATCTTTTAAATTGCTCTGGTTTTATGTTCTCCAGCATCTTGCTTAAGAGTTCCACATCAGACAGTCCTTTCATGGGCATTTAGCTCAGCCTCAGTGCCCTTTTATATTGTAAGGTTGTTTTTAACTCAGGTCTCCTCACATAACATGCAAACAGATTCATGAAAGCAGGATGAACAAGTAGGGTAGGAAGACACACGAAGTGCTTATCAAACCAATTGTACCCAGAAAAACGTTTGTGTAACTGGAGGTTTTGACAAAGCAATGGTAACATGGCCTCTGAAACATCTTATTTCTGAAGAGAAGTTGACTAAATCCAGGCCCCTCTTTCCCCAATAACTGCTATTCTGGAGTGAGCTCAGAAGGCACAGGAGCCACATTTATGCACAAACGGAGAAACATCCCTAATCAGCTGAAGTGAGGTGTGGATTGAAAATGTTAAGAAACATTGTTTTCCCCTGTTGCAAGTCTGCCTAAACGTTTATGTTCTGCTGGAAGTGTTTCATGACAACCAAAGCATGTTTGGCTCCTGCAGGTTCTGATAAAGGCTAAGGCTCTGTGTTCATTACCAGAGTTGTTCTCCAAAAAATTCTCTTATGCAATCAAGCAATATTCATTTTATGAGTGTTAGAAGCATTTTCCCCCTCCATTGTGAACTTAAAGCCTGAGAAGTCTCTTGGCTGTGTTCTAGGAAATTCTAGCTAGCTAATGCTGTTATGGACATATACCATAAAATGTATGTGTTCAATACAGCCAGAAGACTAAGGAAGAACACTTTGAGACATATTGCACTGTTTTTCAGATGGAGCAGAAACTTCTTAAAAGGTTTCACTATGGAGCATACACATGTTTAGCCAATACCTTTGATGAGATGTGTATTAACAAGTCCCTCATGGCAGTGCCAAATGTTAAGCAGAGTTGTATACTGCTCAGTTTTAGCTAAGATTTCTACAGAGAAATATTCCCAAAAAGAGTCAGTTTCAGTTGCTAAGATAGCAGTTCACCAAAGGAGTTCAGGCAAACCTGAAGAATCATCCTGATTCAGTGGAGCACTAAAGTATGTATCTGCACATCTCTGAGGTTAATGGGATGGAAGCTAGGGAGAAACCCCAGCCCCACTGGAGCCCAGGGTGAAACTTCTGTTGATTTCAACAGAGCAAAATTTCATCCCTTGTGTGTAAGTACTTTGCTGAAGGGGCCCTGGGACCTTCCAGATGCTCAGTGCCAAGTACAAGAGTAAGCATTTTTGCCTAATCAAAGACTGTGTCCTTCTTAGAAGAAATGAGGGCTTCTGTGGCACTACTGTATCCACTTCTACTCCTATATGGGCCAAGTGGTCAATGTGCCAAATACAAAACTTAAAAGGAATGGAAATCAAAGCTGCCCTCTTGCATCTGCACCAGCAAATCCACCTTAGGGGCTTATAACACCCCAGTTACTAGTGTATTTAGGTACCTCATGTATTTATCCTCAGAAGTACTCCATGGGGTGAGGCAGTGCTGCTAATCCTGCAGTACTGGCAGCTCAGCAGGGACAAATGGCTGCACAGTGCCACATAAGTAATTCACCATCAGGCCTCACTCTCCCACAGCTCAGACTAATGCTCCTAAGCTCAAAACTATGTCCCTTCTCACTACATGTTTTACAAAAAGCCTGTTGCCTTGTGTACATAGTAGTTACACTGCATGAGAAGAAATCTGGCTATCATGTTAAAACTTGTCTTAGAAACCTCTAATCTTGCAAAAAAATCATGACATGGAGCTTTTATGGAACTATGAGAGAGACAAATTAAATGGGTGCTGGAATTGTTTTCTATGATATATTAAAAATGACAATGTTGCTTGAGAAGCATTGTAGGAAGCCAAAACTTGACACTGATGAGGGACCAGGCTCTAGAAGGGATTGGGAGGGCTCATTCCTCCCATCTCCTGGCTCGTGAGCAAAAGCAAATGGTAGCTGTTGCATATATTGCTGGAACGGGCTGTTACATTTGCTCAGCACTTAGCACCATCTGATGCGGGTTCATGCTTGAGCCGATCAGGTGCTACCTATCCATAAATACAACTGTTCTTAACTTTAAATTCAACCCTGTAAAGTCTGTTAAAATCTGAGGTACAAGTGAAGAGTTTTGCAGGAGCTGAGTTGAAGCTGACGAGAGCACTTTGCTCTCCCATAGCTGAAAACTTGAAATAACGTAAAAATCAGGAAAGTGTCAGAAAAAGATCTCAGGAAGCTGCCTATTTCACTGTCCTTCTTCTTTGTAACCCTATGGCCTCTTGCCCTACTTATGCCTACTCTGACAAGGGTTCAAGGATCTCTACTGAAAGAAATACCACAACCTCAACAGGCAACTTCTCCCATTTCATTACAGTCCTGGTTGGAAGGGTTTCCTAAAGTCAAACCTGCTTCTGTTATTCAACTCCTTCACCATGAGTGTGGCAGAGCATTCCTATGCCCTTTAACAACTTTCCAGATACCTGAGGACTGATATTAAACCCATCCTCAGCCTTTTCTTCTTTAGATTGAACAAGCGTAGGTTTTAAAATCTTTCTTCCAAAGTCCGCTTTTGCTCACCTCTTTCCTTCTCTGTGCTTTTTTAATCTAGAAGTTACTTCCCCTGTCCCTACCCAAGACTAGACACAGCATTTCAGAAGAGGCTTGTCTTGTAGCTCTAAGATTGCTTAGAGCTCCAAGATTACTCCATAATGGGAAAATAAGATTTTGGTTAAAATTGCAGTAAGGTCTTACTTGCAACTTGCCATGTCATCTGCAGCTGTATAAGCATTGCACCGTACTGAACCAGACCCAGAGCAGACCTTTAGAGGATTTAATGATAAATACTTTCATTTGATCGTAAACCACAATCCAAAGTATTCTCTATCTGCTCTATAATCTCTTGTGATACATCTACCATGTGATGTAGGATAGTGTCAAAACCTCACTAAAGTCAAGGCGCATGCTATCTAATTTCCATTACTGACAAGGCCCATTACACAGAAAAGAAAGTAAGGTTCATTTGACATAGCATGATATATAAATATTGATTTCCAAATGCCTTCTTACAGAATTTTTCTGAGTCTTGAAGTTAATTTGACTTCTTCAATAACTCTTTATTTCCCCCTTTTGCTTAAGTAAAAGCAGAATATTGTGCTTTTCTAGCTATCTAGTTATTCTTTCCCTCTTCACAAGTTCCCAGGAACAGTACTAATGAATCTGAGACAGCTTCAGCCAGTCCTTAAGTATCCTATGCAAAATTCATCACATTCTGGGGGTTCAAAACCAAATGAACCTAAATGAATACCCTTTACCCATCCTTTCCCTTTTCTAGGAAAAACTGGTTTTTGTGTCTGATTTTAATCATGCCCTTCGCTCGGAAAAACTGGGGTTTGTTTCTGATTTTAATCATGCCCATCACATGCTTGTAACTGACCTTTTAATGGGTGAGGATGCGGGAACCCCACTTCACACATAGGCCTTCTCTGAATCCTTTCTGAGACTTTTCTGACTCATGCTTATTCAATCAACACTGCTCTTGGCTTACCTCTTACTCCTAATGCACATGCAGAATGCTTTTTTCTTACCCTTAGTGCCTCTGCCTGATGGTGTTCCAGTCTGTGTTCCAGCTTTTCTTGCTCTGTCCTTACATGGTCCTGGTAATCTTTCATACCTGGTCCATACTATCTGAACACAGCTTCTTCCTTCTGTGCACTCTACACCCATGCTGGTCAGTCTGTCTCCTACAGTAGGGACTTTCCATTTCCAGCATTGTTAAAGCTCCCTTGCTGCCACTGAAATCCTCTCTTGCTTGATCAGTTTTGTGGCCAGTTGTGGTGTCCCTCCCACCATACCTGACTTTTTTCCTCTATAATTATTACTTATAAAATCTTGAGGTGGTTTTAGCCTTCTCTACAAGCCAGGCTTTCAGCAAGTAAAAGTATCCAGGCTGAGGCAAGAGCCCTCCTGGTTTCCCACTGCTTGTTCTTCCTTTCATATTATTATTCCAGTCATGTGAATTATCCCACCAAGACCCTGTTACGCCAATTAAGTCACGATTTTGATCTTGTATTAAGACTTCCAGCTCTGCCTGTTTATCCCAAGTATTTCTTCCATTAATATACAGACATCTACATTGTTCAGTGGATTGATTCACTACCCTGTGTCTCTCCTGTGACCATATTTTGAATACCAAAACCTCCAAAATTTTAGGCACCTATGAGGCTGATCTTGTTTATGCTCACTTCTTTTTTTTTCCCTAGTCAACCCCTCCCTCGATCCTACTTTAAAGCCCTTCTAAGTAGGTTAGCAGTTTGTTGGATCAACAGCATGGAGCCACTGCAGCAGAAAAACATGAACACCCTTTGGTAGCATCTCAGGCTATGGCAGGCAGCACCCAACCGGCTTTCCCTGAATAACAGATCCAGCCAGCAGCAAATCTCCTCTCTTCCCATCTGAAGAAGGTTGTCAGCTTTCTTAGATATTCTTTTATTATGGGGGAGCACTGGTTACAAATCTCTTAGCTAGAGTTGGGTCTGTGATATTTTTTCCTTAGCTCTGGGCTTAAATATCACTTGGTCTTTGAACAACATACCTGTCCTTGATCTCCACAAGTATCCTCTGCTTCAGGAGGGAGCCAGCTCCTGCATCTCTACCTGTGGAGAAGCTGTTTCCTTCCCCATTCGTGGTGTTGCTTTCTGCTCTGTCTAGACAGCCTCTTTGAGCTTGGATATGTCCTCACACACTGTGTCCTCAGGGCCTTCTCGCTTCCTTCCCTGCAGCTTACCACCAAAGGCACGCAGGGGTACAGGTACCTCTCCTGCTGTTTGTCTTCCCCACTAGAAAGGAGAGAGGCCGCATTCCTTACAGATCCAACCTAAAAAAGGGGCTGAAGTATCAACATTCTCTGCCTGAGATGCACCTCTGTGGTGCAGACCAACATCAAAGCTTGTCTTTGTGTACAGATGCAGCCAGACTGATCTTACTCATCCCTTAAACTGAGAGGTAGGGAGCTGCTCTTCTCTGGGAATGGGATATATACTTCAGGATGTATCTTCTGTTTATGGCTGTCAGTACAGCAGCCTGGGCACAAACCCATGAGGCTTCAGTTTCCTTTAGATATCTTATACAAACCTCTTCGTACCCAGAGGAATTGAAAACACTGGAGAGGAGAACTCACAGCTTCCACATCACAGCTAGCTTGAGAACCTGACCTGCTTGGAGTCCAGGTAATGCGAGTGCATGTCCCACTGTTTCTTTCATGCAGGAATAATGTGAAAAATACACTTCAGCCCTATTGTTGTAAATGTACAAGATGACAATGCCACCACTGCAGTCTTGTGACTTTTTTTTCCTTCCAACTATGTTCCAATGAAAGAACATTTTGTTTAGCTTGTGAAATGTAAATATCTCAAATCATAGGAAAACATACAATAGTTGCATTTTGTTATAAACAATCAGTACCCACTAGGAAAATGCTAGAAGAAGGAAACCCTCTTCCTTTTCCTATTGATTGTGTGTGCTATGCTTTCAGACAAAATGGCATTTCCCTCCAGGACCTGATGCTCCACTCTTTCCCAGCATTTGCTATTGACATTACTTCCTAAGTTATTGTTATTCCTCTTATTGATTATTATTGCCAATACGTGGAAGACTTGTACCAGCACCCAGTTCCTTCAAAGGCAGAATGGATATCCTCACAAGAAAACACGGAGGTAGAGGAAGGTGTGAAGGACCAACTTCAATATATGTGGTGCCAATGGTATAAGAACTATTGTAGTCTATGCACCTGTTTGTCTGAATGTGTTATTCTATGCAGAATAAGGAAATTCTAACATTGAAGTTACTGCTGGAACTGAGTTGTGCAGATCAAAGTGATAATTACCATGTTCTAGAAATCCTTGTTTTTGATGATGAGGTTTTTTAAGCCTATAACAACGCACAGCTCCAATTGTGAAAGCTTAAAATTGCCTCTTCAGTAAAAGCAGAGCTTTGATTTCATCTAATTTGACCCTTCCACTGCACTTGTAAGTGCACTCCAGCATGGCTAGAGATAAAAACTTTGAAATTTAAATGTGCAACTTGCAGCCAGGGTTGGATTTGCGAGCTAGGACACAGAGTACCTTTTGATGAGCAGCAGTTTTCATTACAGCTGTCAGAAAATACCTCCCCATTAGGAAGCGATGAGTACATTTAATTCAAGTCGAACCCTTCCAACACCATCACTTACACTCTTCTGCTCTGTGAGTGAGGTTCTAATAATACACTGAGCCATGTGGGACACACCAGGGTGATTAATGCTTGGATGTGAACATACACTGCACAGAGTATATATTTCCCCCTTAAATGAATATATCTGGTTTTCATTGATATTGAGGTAGATTTGCTCTGTACTTGCTCACATGAGGAAGCCTAGAACTGTGGGATGTATCATTCAGTAATAGCTCCTGATAACACTAACACTTGGAACACGACAAAGTAAAAAATGTGAATTCATATTCACTTTTAATAAACTGGGGTAATTAGTCAGTTGAAATGCAATAGAAAGTGACAGCCTGTGACACATAAAAGACTGCAGACTGACAAAGACAGAGCTATTCTTCATTGCGCTAACATCCGTTTCTTCATCAACATTGAATTTTTTCAGTCTCTTGGCATTTCAATTACATTATAAAATGAAGGGCTAAAATCCTGGCTCTGCATTTTTTCCTCTCCTCTTTGAGACTAAAGAAAAGAGATGAGAAAAACCACCTCTGCTGCTTCTGTAGCCCCTGAAATGATGTAAGTAAGTGGGCCGTGGCATCCATAGTACCCGTGAGACGTGCAGGAGAAGGTGTTCAGCCTTGACGTCATCAAGGTGCTCCCAGGACTGTGAAATCCCACCAAAGGAAACTCCCTGGAAGACAATAAGAATGGGGTAAAATAGGTAGAAAAGCAGCAAAAATATTTATGAGTAAAACAAATTTAACCATGAAACTCAAGATGCCCCAAACACTCCTGTACTCTTTGCTTGCATCATAGGTATTTCCCTCTGCATCCCCAGTGCCCAACTCCTAATGGGTGTCTGATGGGGTGGTCAGGTAACTGATTTCTGACAGTGTCACATTTCCACCTCACCTGGTCTCCCTTTCTCAGTGCTCCCACCCCTTGCTTGGCTGCACCACAAGGTGCAGGGAGCCAGGAGTGGGGGGGGTGGCAGCATGGCTGGCTGGGCAGTGGCCTCACCCACATAGGATGCAGTCCCATGGTGCTCCAAGCAGAGCAGGTCTGGTGATGGTACCATGGTCACCAGAGTGTAAATACAGCTCCCAGACGAAGATGGGGGCCCAACAAGGCTTCTCCTCACTCATCTATCATGGCACACCCAGAGTCTGGACACCCCTTACCCTGTGCTGGCTCTGGTGCATGCTGGACCCCTTGATGAGGTCACATAACTTGCTGTGCACATAAAACTAGTTCCTGTCCCTAAAAAGACAGCTTTCTGCTCAGTTAACAAACTGAAACTACCCTCTGAAAGACCCAAACATTTCCAG
The DNA here is from genome assembly GCA_026283785.1 of Coracopsis vasa. Lineage (NCBI taxonomy): Eukaryota > Metazoa > Chordata > Aves > Psittaciformes > Psittacidae > Coracopsis > Coracopsis vasa. Next base: position 45,065 of record JANHGB010040480.1, on the reverse strand, counting down.
AGCCAGTGGAAGCAGAAGTGAACTGTGGCAATGGGAGCAAGAGAGGAAGGAGAAAGAGAGGAGAAGGAGGATAGAGCTGAGAGCTTGCCTTTCCACTCTCTTATTGGGAGCAGCAGCAAGCCAGCTGGCTTTGCCTAAGAAGAAATTCTTAATACTTTCCCCTTTTACATGATGGGGTCCAAGCTTAAACAGGGGAAGTTCAGGTTAGATGTAAGGAAGAAGTTCTTTACTATGAGGGTGGTGAGGCACTGGAACAGGTTGCCCAAAGAAGTGGTAAATGCTTCATCCCTGGCAGTGTTCAAGGCCAGGTTGAACAGAGCCTTGGGTGACATGGTCTAGTGTGAGGTGTCCCTGCTCATGGCAGGGAGTTGGAACTGGATGATCTTTAAGGTCCATTCCAACCCAAGGTTCTATAATTTAGTATTAATACAGGTAAGTTTGCATCTTAAGTCAGATGTTGTTTCAAATAGAGCAGAAAAATATTCATTAATATATGTCCGCACTGACTTTTCTACTAATATGTCATTGCATGTTAAGTAATAACTTTGGAAAACTTACAGACACAATAAAGAGCGTAAACCATCAAATTTTGTGTCTTTGTAGTGTTAGGCTCATAATCAAGTACCATGATGTAATGAGCGTTTCTCAGATTTGAGTGAAATATTCTGAATATTCGTTCAGTATTCTTTGCTGCAGTCTGACTGCACCGAGTGATTTGTAGAATTAGGGTGCTGGAGCTTGGTTTTCTGAGTGTTGAATGGTACTGAAGGGTGCAGCTGACCTGGATTTTAAATTAAAGGTTAAAAAGGTTTACCTGTGCTTATCTCTTTGATCCCATTCACTGTTTAGTTGCGCAAGTACTTCTGCTGGTGCGAGAAGATTGCTGAACTGCAACTTAGAGCTGCAATGCTACTTTAAAGTGCTTAAGAAACTAATAATATAATAGTCTCAATTTTAAAAATAATAAAGGCTAAAATAAAATCTGTTCTTTTGATTTGTTGTCAGTAGAAATTGCAACACTAGCAGACTATTTAGAAAGTCTGAATCCATACAAAGAATTCTCTATATGTGCACAGCATATACAGTCTGTTCCCCTGCACCTTGAAGTAGAATTGATTTGGGTTTTTTTTCTTTGGTTTCTCTTTCTGTTGTCAGTTTTGGGAAACTTCTGAGCACTGAGTAACTTTCTCATGAAATAGGAGGAAATGTCAATAGTTAATTCAGGAAAATTCTCTAACTTGGAGGTGTAAGAGGTAGGATTAAATACTGGTATTCCTCCTGTAGCAGTATGTGTTCATGTAAACTTTCAGACTGTTTGTGGTGCCTGCCTAGAGCTGTGTGCGCTCTGCAAAATACACGTTGACTCCTTTTTGGTTTTCCCCTTAGAAAAGAGCTGTCTCTTAATTTTTCCTCTAGAATCAGCTTTTTGCTTAGTTGTTTGTATCTCTGAAATCTTATGTTTTATAGATACTTCTCTCCAAAGTAGTTGACTAAATGTATTGTTGATTGTTTTCAAGGAGAAAAGACGTGGCCGTGGAAGATATGGAGGTAGGAAGTGTGGTCGAGGTCACAAAGGAGAAAGACAAAGAGGAAATCGCCCCCGATTAGGCTTTGAGGGTGGCCAAACTCCATTTTACTTGGCCATACCAAAATATGGGTTTAATGAGGGACATAGGTAAGTTCATTCACATTTACGTATAAATTGATCATTTTCTGCTTTTCTTGATCTTTCTCCTGAAGCCAGATTCTAATATGTCAAAACAGGCCTAATTGAAAATGAGATATTCCTCTCAGATCGCTAGCTTCTTTACCAGCAGAATCTCCCACTTCGTGTGAGATTATCTTTTTAATGAATTAACTTATTTTCTGTTGGTGTACAGCTTTGCTTATTAACCCTTGTCTTTGCGTAATCTGCCCCCACCAGCTGAATGTGTTTCTCCTCTGACACTATTCCTCCATATGTGCTTGTTTCTCTCAGCCTGTCAGCGCAGCAGGTAACCTATTGAACCGACTGGGAAAGCCCCATTGACTCAAGCAAGGATGTTAGGCATGGCAGTATAATCCATAGCCTTGCTTTGTTACTTCTCTTTGCTTTATTCACCTGAATCTCTGATCTGCTGCTAGCCAAACAGTTCTGCTTCTTTTCATGACTTTCCTTTCTTAGCCCTGCAACACTGCAGTGTTTTGTCTGTCTGTACTCAGTCTATTCTACCTAGGGTCTTAACAAGCATTTTGATATCAAAGCTGCTGGATGAGGCCAGTAAGTCATGTTTCACTGTTGTTCTCCTTGGGCATTGCCTTGTTTGACATTGCCTTATTTGACACTCTGTGCTCTTTTCACATTTTGCTTGTTTGTGCCATGTCCGTCTTGCAGCTTTTTAATGTTTTAAAGTATTCTTCTAACGTGTCTTTTTCTGCAGTCACTGTCCTTAGCTGGAGAGCCATGTGCCATTGGTTTATTAATTTCCTTCGCTTATATTGACAATTTTAAGAAATTAATTGTGGTGTTGTTTTGTTGTTGTTGTTGTTGTTTTGGTGGTTTTTGGTTTGTTTAGGTGTTTTTTTGTTTGGTTGTTTTTTTGTTGTTGTTTAAAGCTGGTTTTGTTTCCTAAGATAGCATGTGTGTTACCTTGGTCACTAACCATTTTGTTGCTTTAGGTGTGGTCGTGAAAACTTCTGTACCCATACAATGCTGTTATAGGCAGTAGTAACAAAAATATGCCGCACCTAGCAGACATTTCAAGAATGAAAAGGCTAATGTGTATTTGCTTGTGAATTGTTAAACTTACAGCTTGTTTCATCTGCTGATATAACTTCAAACAGTTGTGCAGTTTTGTATTTACATGCTTCATGCATGCACTATAACTTAAAGACCTGTCCTGGTTATTAAAGCTTTTCTCTGTGAGTCTTACTAGTTTTGAAGTGTGATTCAAACTTTATTTCCAAGCACTGTCATTTCTTCCTGTTTGTTTGCATTATTATAAGAGTAAATGAGAAGCACCTTAGAAGACAGAATATAGATTTGCAGTCCAAAGGAAATGCTGCACAATGCAGACACTGAGCTTCTTATGTTATCAGTGGCCACAAGTTCATCAATAACCAACAGCAAAAATCCAAGCTTTTGCAGTGACAAGAAATTCATAGCCTTGCTCTTTTTAACCACATCTGACAGCATGTGGAAACAAAAAAAGTATTCTGTAATTTCTTTTCAATGTTGTTTGCAAAATTTCCACATTAGGCAGTTGTGAATGTTTTCCTAGTGAACATGTCGTGCACTGGAGAGACACTATCATGGCTGGATGGGAGCACACTGAGCAATGTCTTTGCCTGTTTATCTTCACCTCACTCTTTTAGCTGTCTGCAGTGGTGTTCCTCTACTTCTTGAACTTCTGCTTTGTTAGGAACTGTCTGGCAGTGCAAACTGTCTTACTTGTCTTCCTTACTTAGCTTGCCAGTAAAAGATAAACTGCTGCTCAGTTTTTCTGCTACCACTCACCAATTTCCAATAGCAGTGGTCAAACTGTGTGAGAGTTTTAAGCATTGACATCAGTGGTATGCGGGAGGCATAGACTCTGGGATGGGGAAAACTGTTCTGAGGATTGGCTTGTATTATAAATTTAGAACTGCGTAAACCCCAAAATTAAATTCTGCTGAAGCTGATGGCTGTTGATGAAATATTCCAGCTTCCTCTGGGGATATGGGTTAATGTGCATTTTTGCATGTTTCTCTTTTTTTATGGTACTGAGAGGAAGATTCCGTTTAGTACCGATGAGATACCAGGTACAGTGGGAATGGACTGAAGAAATCTTGTTGGATATAGGCAAGCTGTGCAGGAGCATGTGCTGGGTTTGTTTTGGTAGTCTTTTATATGGGAGGAGAGGGTATATTTAGTTTTGATTGTGTTCTGCTGTCCTGGGGTTGTTTTTTGTGGGGGAATTTTCTGAATATATCAGTGAAGCTACCAAGCTTGATTCACTTTGAGCATGGTAGTTATTTAGAACCTTGTTGGCTTCCCAGGAAATGCTGACACTTTGATTCCTTCATTGATTAATATCATACTGGAGGTGGGGTTATATGAGCAAACCTGAAGGCATAATGGAATCCTGTGCTGTAACTAGGGCTTTTATTTGCATTAAACTTAAAATTTTGCCTTATGGATGGGTGTTTTAAACATTTCCTTGGTAGCGTCAGGGGTAGGTAGAAAATGGAGTACAGTGTGCAGTACCTCAGTTGACCACTTCCTATTAAAGCTTCAGTTTTGTAAATTTCTGATTCTTTTGTTTGGTTGTTTTTTGTTTTCCTCTCCCCAGCTGCAGACGTCAGTATCAACCGCTCAGTCTGCAGAGGCTGCAGTACCTGATTGATTTGGGTAGAGTTGACCCCACGCAACCGATTGACTTAACACAGCTCATTAATGCCAGAGGTGTAACGGTGCAACCTCTCAAAAGGGATTATGGTATCCAGCTGGTGGAGGAGGTATGCATACTAGACTGTCAGGTTCTTTGCCGTGTTTTGGAAGCATCTTTGCTTCCTAAACTAGTTTGCTGTGGAATTTTTGTGATAATAAATCCACTAGAGGGCACTGTGTGTTAGCAAAAAAAACACCAGGATGGTGTTTTAAGACCTGAGAGACTACAAAAGTGATGGTGAAGGAGCACATAACAAGAGGTCGAACAAGTATTTTGCACAGAAGACTAGAATGTACTGAAGGAAATGTATGCATGTTTTGGAAAGGCAAAGGGTTTGTTTTTAATTTTCATTCAGCCCAGGTGACTGAGCGATTTGATTACCTGTCTTGGTGCAGGGAACAGACAAATCATAATATTTTGCTTGATTTAATGTTTCTACAACTCTGCAGAGAAGAGTAAATGTATGTCATGAAATACTTATTTTAATGTTACTCTAATATGTGTTGAAATTTACAGGGTGCTGATATTTTTGCAGCAAAAGTAAATATCGAAGTGCAGAGGGCATCTGAATTAGCAATTGCAGCCGTAGAAAAAAATGGAGGTGTTGTAACAACATCATTCTATGATCCAAGGAGTTTGGGTAAGAATTTCTCATCCACTTCTTGTATTCTAAAAGCTTCAACAAAACACTGTTATAGAAATGTTGAACTGTAATGCATCCTCAGTTTTGCTCCTTAGCCCTAGCAATGTTCGCAATCATTTACCAATCAGCCAGTCAAAGTAGTCCAAGAAGCTTTGTAAGTAGAGGAACTAATTAAAAAATTTATTTTAATTTTTGTCTTTTTTCTCACATGTTTAATAACACTGAGAAGATTCAGGAAAAAAGATTTGGAAAACACTGTGTATGTTTATATTTTTAATTTAAAATACTTTCCAGTTAAAGTGAGGAAATAACTAAGTTACAGAAGCTCAGAATCGTTCCAGTCAAAATGGCTATTGTTTTCAGAACACTTTCACTGAAGAATGAGGCTTTGCTTTGCTTGAGGCTGCATCCTGCCTAATATTCATTCATGCAGTTTTTATTGACAATAATGGAGCTTTCATGTGTGAATGAGGCTGAGAACAAGAGGAATAGACATTTTTAGTGTGCAAAATATGTTACCCTGGAGTGATACAAGTTTTGGGTTTGTTTTTTTTTTTTTTCCAATTGGGAAAATAATCAAAATACTGAGATTAAAAGGATCCAGAATGTAATTAGCCAAATTCAGTAAAACTTGAGGAGAAGAGGATAGTCTCATAAATTATTAACTAGGTGCATGTGCCATTCATTCTTGATTTAAAAGTACTTAACAGAAACACCAAATTTGACATTTGTTGGTACACTGTGTAAGTAGCCATGTGAATGCATTGCTTCTAACCTGAAAGTCAGTCCTTTAAATAAATGGTGGCATCTAGCTTAGTATCTTTCCAAAGTAGACATTCTAAATGTATTAGAAGTAGTAGTTCATCCAGACTGTCACTATAAATACCAGTGCAAACAGGTGTTTGATTAAGTGAAACTGTTAAACCACTATCTCATTCTGAACAAGAGTATTCTGAAGATTTGGGGGTTTTGCTTGATACTTGTAGTAAGAGTTGAAAAATTTATTCAGCACAAAATATCAAATTAAGAAGGTGTAATTAATGTCTTTAAATATGTCTTATAAAGCATAGAATCTAATGTTCTCTCGTGTCTGCCCACAGAAATTTTATGTAAGCCAATAGTATTCTTCCTGCGTGGCCAGCCTATTCCAAAGCGCATGCTTCCACCTGAAGATCTAGTCCGTTACTACACAGATGCCAGGAATCGTGGGTACCTGGCAGATCCATCTAAGGTTGCAGAAGAGAGGCTTGAACTTGCCAAGAAATACGGCTACATCTTACCAGATATAACTAAGGATGAACTTTTCAAAATGTTAAGCATGCGCAAGGATCCTAGGCAGATATTTTTTGGTCTTGCTCCAGGGTGGATCGTGAGCATGGCAGACAAGAAAGTTCTAAAACCAACTGATGAGAGGCTGTTAAAATACTATAGCTCATGATTTCAGGACTGGAGACAACTGCAGGTGTACAGGAAACATCTGGGTATGAAATAATGGATACCAAGTGATGTTTGTTTTTTTTAAGACTCCTGTTTTACTAGACAAAACATAAATTTTTGTTCTTCTGGGGTAGCTCTCAACTTTATTGTTGTCATAATACATTGTATGAAAAGTCTTAACATTTGGAAACAGCATAGAGTCTGACATAAAGTGCATGTTGGAGCACTTTCTTTTGCAGTGATTTGCTAGTTTATTGGATGGAATGTTTTGACGTTGTATTTATTTCAGAGGATGATTCCAAACAGTAACTTGACCTAATAATTAGTTTATATCATCCCGCCCCCCCAATTTAAAATCAGAAACATGGCTGTACAGAACTGCTATTAGTTTTACAATCATACTGCATACAATTTTCTAACACATAATTTATAATGTTATCTTGAATACCTCTTGAGGTACTCACCTTTTTTCAGATGGAGAAAATTAGAACCAAATAGAAGTACCAATGTACAGAAGAATTCATTAACCTTTTCAATACCATAGCAATGTTTTGAATTTTGCCATTGCCATCGATAGCAGTAGAGCTTGAGAGTGTCTTGATTTTTGTCTTATTCCTTCAAGTGGAATTGAGAAGGATAGGGTATGCAGTTCAAAAGAACTTTCTGTCTAAATTTAGAAGGCAAAAAAAAAAAATCTATCTTAAATCAATGGCTTTTTTTTTATTCAATCAGAATTTAAAACTTGTCCAGACACAAATGTAATGTCATTAACGAAAATGCATAGCAGAATCTGGAGTCAATGAATACTAGAAAGTGGCCATAGATTGTGAAGGATGAGGATGTGATGAGCAAAGTACACAATTAGGATCAGTTTTCAGCTTGATCACAGGTTGTATATGTGACAGTGCTCAGATGAATTAAGATGATGTGAGAAGTTATGAGCAAATTGGTTTTATCCGTGTATCAGGTTGATGTCATTAAAATCTTGAAAAACATTTTCCAACAAATGTATGTATTGTCAATCTCTGCAGAGTGCTGTATTATTGCTATGCAAGAGTATTCTAGGTTTCACTCGCAAGATTAGTTTTGGGTGTTTGGGGTGGTGAAACAAGGAGTAAACTGAAAGGTGAGAGAAGAAACTAAGTTATTGGAACTTGCTCTGACTCCTCAGAAGTTGATGAGATCCCTCATAGTAACATGAACTTTAATAGAAGCTGAATTTGGCTTTAAAATAGGGATAATTTGTTTATTAGGATGCAGGAAAAAACCCGGAAGACCAGAACACAAGTAGTCGTTTTGCTTCCCAATTTTCATGTGCCTTTGGAAATGCTACTTACAGTTTCCTGTAGGTGCCAAACGAATCCATCTCCTAGAGAAAGCCCTTTGAGTGCCTGAATTTCCTGTTTCTGCTGTTTCTGTATAACACTGGTATTTTGCTTGTGTGCCTCAAATTTAAAAATCTTTTTCTTTCAGAGAATAACAAGAGGAGGAATTTTTTAATTGGTGTTTGTCAGCCAGCCCAGATTTTTGCTTCACTCAACAAACTGCATTGTCAATTAATACTAGCATCTATAAACACAAATTAAGTCTTCCATTCTCATGCTCATTAACTAATCTGAAATTCAGAGCTTAACAATGGAAAGTCCCTAACTTTTGACAAGTTACTCTTCAGGTTCTATTGTTCGTTGTTAATGTGTGTTTAGATGCTATCAGTAATGGTAGTTCTCCTGACTTGTGGTTTAAGTATAGGTGAAACAGCAAAAGAACACCAATATAAAATTGGATTGTGAATAGCAGGAATTAGTGGTGTTAACATTCATGTTTTATAAGATGCACAACACTTCTTTGGCACCTTAAGAATAATACCATGTGCCAAAAAAAGTATAGCTAGTGTTAACTTGAATGTGAGGTAAATAACTTTCTCACTTTAGATGTATCCTGTTCTGCATCCTGATGATTGTTGGTTTGGAACTTTAAATGACAAGCAATACTTTTTTTTTTTTTCTGTTATTACAATACTACACTGCCTTCATTTGGGAAGGAGTTGGAGGAGGGGGGAAGAGTATTTATTGCCTTCCCTTATTTGTGCCATAATGTTTCTGTTTTTATGAATCAATTCACAATTGTATTTTGTGGAGGTGGTGGTACTCAACAGGAAAGCTACTTAACTGGAAGCGAAGAAGGAAGTTAGTCATATTAGTGAAGACCAGAAGACAAAAGTGTTTATGTATCATTGTGTATTTTGGGGAGGAGAAGAGGGGGGGGAAGGCAACTTTGTTTCTACTCTTGCTCTTTGTATTAAAATTAACAAATTGCTTTTGCAATTTTTTTGTTTTCTAAATCAACTTCTTTGATACACGCATGCACACACTGGTTTCTGTGTGTTTCTAAATGGTTTTCAGGTGAAAGAGTAACTTGGATAAAATGATAACAGCGAAAGAAAGAATGAAAACAGGAAACAGATGTCTGGTGACGTTGAGGGATTGGATAGCACTTATTCAGTGAACGACATCTTAGTCACAAGGCAGCTGTATCCTGGCTCTGATACTACAACGCTACAAATACCTTGGAGCCAAAACAGCCACGTTCCACAAAATCCGGTCATTCTGCTTTATAAAGGTGATCTTTTATCATCTTATAATTGGAGAGGGCAGAAAGGGCTGTATGTTGCTTTATTTAAAATACGTGATGCTATCTTTTTTTCTTGTAACCTCTTCTGTTTACACTAGCTAGTGTTTTATGATGGTTGCTCTGATTTTTATTTACTAGTGAAAAAGTGACAAGGCTGTAGAGGATTTCCTGTTCACTTTATCTCGTCAGGAACACAAGGCTTCTGGCAACCGAACACAGAATTATCAAAAGCATGAATAAGTTATTGACAGGGTTTCTAATAAATCCTCAATAAACAGTCTCCCAATGGACTGTTGTTTATGTGAGGATCAGGCTCACTGACGCAAGAGTAAGGCAGCACTGGCATCTAAGGCCATTCGCTTTACTTAGGAATATGTATCACATTTTCATGTTCATCAGATAAATGATTGCTTTGGATATCCTGTTTTGATAGGGGGTTTTCATATGCAACAATGTATTGCACAGTGAGAAGCACCCAATCTGCTGTAACCGGAAAAGCATTATCAGGTAGCTGAGGAGAATAAATGATACTTATGCCATAAAATGCTGAAAGCCATGTCAGTTTTTATCAACAACATCATACTTTTGAATGGTTCCTTGATAAAACTGATTACATATGTGAGACTGATATCAAAATAAAGGCCTCTGAATGAGTGTGTGCCTTGTTATATCATACTGTGATAATTAGAAATCACAGGTTTCCTATGAGAGAGACTCTACTGCAGCTGATCAAGACTATACTTGCAGGTACCTGACTGCAGACTCAAAATGAAGCAAGTTAAAATATACATTTTCCCTTTTACTTATATGTATACCAAAAACATGTTGCCTTTTAATTTGTTATACTTCATATTATAGCATTCATGTTTAACAACCAGAGTTGACGGTGCCATTCTCTGATGTCCTTGAAGGAATAAATCTGTGGCCTTGATCTGGATCTTCGCTGGCAGCATGCCAGCATTGTTTTGACATACGAGCATAATTGATGGTAGTGCTCAGGAAGTCATATAAAAGTGATCAATTATGAAGATAGCTTCCCATTGCTATTTTATTATTTTGCATTTTATTGCTAAAATTCAAAATGCTAATGCAAAGCTAATTCTGCACTGTTGAACACTCAGGTTCTGTAAAAATCTGTCTCTAATGTGAAGTTGTTGCACAAGTTCTGCATTTTAAATATTTAAGTGTTATATTTACACATATCTAAAATCAGAAAGATGCTGTCTGTCCAAAATGCTCAGTTTTATGTTCCATACACAGATTTATTTATTAAAATTTTGTGATCAGGTGGGAATAGGACAGAACCCACAGTCTGTACTTCAGTTTATTGTTATGGTTCAGTCTATGAAAAGGTGTAGTTACAAGTCCAGGCATGACAGAATTCTTACCCATTAGAGGAAAATTATGAACTTTTTAAGCTACATCTACTAGCCCAGGTGTCCCCTCTTGGTCTTTTGTAGCAGAAATACATGGCATTGTCTAAAGTAAGCATTTGTTTCTCAATGGAAGCAAACTATCCTCAGATCTATTCTGTGTCCTTTGGCTAATATTCCCTCTGTTGCGTCTGCATCTTTCCGAGGTCTCTTCTTATTTCTCCCGTTGTAGTGGTGGGAACTACGGGGCTCAATCATTCTCACAGTGTCATCCTGTCTGGCCCACTCTGGGTTTGAAAATCTGGTTGTTTTATGTGCCTCTGGAGCAGGAAAAGTGTTGATCATTCCTGCATCTGTTTATACGAGGGGGTTTTTCATGGCTTGAGTTTCCTGGACTGGTGTTGCTTTTGTTGTTAAAAATGTCAACAGCAGTGTTGTTTACTAGTTAACCTTGTAGCTTCCAAGACACATGGTGACTGGGGCTGGAAAGCCCCTTGAGTAATGGATTCAGAGCTTACCCAGAGTCAAGGAGCACCCACGGAAGGGCGTCTGTGGACTGAGCTCAGAATTGCACACTCTAGATTCAAATCTGACTGGATAAGCAATTTTGCATTCAATGCATCAATGCCCAAATTGGTCTCTCCTTGAATTTTGGAAACCCAGCCTCTGTAAGATTCACTGTGTCTCCTGATAGGATTGTCCTGTCTGGGCTCTACTTTCTGAACTTGGGCAGGTTAACCTGAAAGTCTGACATTTCTTGATGTTAATGTTTTAACATCAATTCACTTTTAATATCTGACAAGAGAGATGGGGTTTTTTACTTCATTGAATGTAGCTGTTGTTCAGAGCTTCAAAAGTTGGAATCCAAGTTCCCCATAAATTTAGGATAGTGAGGTATTGACTTAATTTCAGAGTTAATGCAAGTCTAAATTTACATTGTTCACATGTAGACAATTGCTTAACCTTATTTCATAATCAGTAGTAATCTGATTGATACAGGGAGTGGAATCTGGAGAATTGCTGTGTTTAGCCTAAAGCGGACATCTGAGCAACTGAATTGCACTCCAAGCTCCACTGACCATGACAGTAGTTTTAATATATAGCACACTTGTATATGCCCCAAACTGATGTATCTGAAGCTGAATCTCTCAGTGTTTTCAGTGACCTAAGATGCTTAAAGTTAGTAGTTGGACATTCTCTTTAGGGATCCACATATCACCAGCTTGGCATTGGGAACTTCTGAAGCTTAAGGTCTTATGTCTGCAAACACTTCTGAAGCTTTATGTCTTTTAGGTTGTATTTGTCTTTGAAGGGAAGCATGCTGATTTAATGAAGAACAAGTCAGAGGACACCTTTGGTGCCACAAGAGGTGAAATGCTGGCAGTCAGATACTCAGTGTTATTTTACAACCATTGGAGACAGCAGCTTTCCCAGGACGCAGAAATTGGTGGCATCCCCACCTGGAAGACTCTGACTCTTTTAAGATGGATGACTCTTGAGTTCCCAGCCCTGCATTGGTATTGCCATTCAAAATCTGCCCCCCTACCTTCTTTAGCCTTCATGTTACTGATGTTTGTGCTAAGTGATGTATGTGCTTCTTCTGTAAGCAAAGCATGGAAATTAAAGTCACCTGGATTTGCAAAAATAAAAATCAAGAGAGGAAGGTAGTGCCCCCCCCGCCCCAGGTGTCTGCTTCAGAATGGTTGGAGAAGGTGACTGAGATATTTAAACACATGTTGTCTCACTGCTCTCTGAGAACCTGCAATCCAGTGTGTCTCTTAGGGCCTCTCCTTCATCTACTGTGATGAATTGTGTTGTTTTGTGAAAGAGGTTTGGACTCACCTTTTTTCTGTTTTCTGTGATTCCTGTATCCCTGGAACCTCATCGGTGTGTTTGGTTTTTAGTGCACAGGCAATCATTTATCCCCTCTTTTTTTCTTTCTTTTTTCCTTTTTGGCAAGGCACTAATCTCCACAGCAGGGAATCTGGGTATGGGCCCTGTACTAGGCTTGAGACTGTTCCAGTCAAAATATTATTCTACTGGGTTTATGTTGAACTTGCCTGGTGGGACACTAATGCCTCCCTGGCTTCTAGGACTTGTGAAATGTCTGGGCTAATTGTGACTTTGTTGTTGGGGTTTGTTGTTGATGTCGGAAGGCTCCAGCCCTTCCAGGTTCATCACCAAAGACAGGTGTTCACTGTGCAATGATCATGAAATGAATTAGTGAGGACATTAACATGTTGCAAAATTCTACCTGGGTGAGTTTTTCTGCCTCATTTTTATGTGTCTGAGGGAATCAAAGCACTGGGATGCTGTGATTTTGTCTTTATTTATTGTGGAAAAGCTTATCTATTAAGAGAACCTAAGAAGAAAATGGAGGGTAAAAACCTGGCAAGTAATTTTTCTTGCATCTTCTGCAAAGTGCATGTTTTCCCAGCTCGAACTGTTGCTCTCAGCTGAGCTGGATGACTTTGCTTGCAGCGTATTAGGAAACTGCAGTGACAGCAGACCCCTATGGACATTGCCATGCAGCCATATTACTATAGTTGGCCCTAGATAAGGAAAAGATGCAGACTTGAGAACATGAGAATAGTGGTATGAAAGTCTCCATCTGAAAAGATTCCAGAATCAGAAACATAAAAGTGTTCTGCAAACACCCCTGAAGCTCCTCTGCATGTTTAATTGCTCATTGTTTTTTTTGCTGACTGTACTGTTATGAACTATAAGTATTTGAGAAATGATTTAAAGAATACAGTTTAGGTTTTCTTTGTTGTCCTTAGAGTTTTCAGCCCTGCAGGGATCTTGTTTCCAAGCATTGTTCTTGTATCCAGCAAGGCAACAAGCAAATTTAAGGAGTGAGAGCCAGCATTTTCATGTGATGGCATTATTCCAGGGACTGGTGCTTTAGGATAAACAGTAAGTACTGTGAGGCTTGCAAAGCAGTTACTGATTCATTGCTTATACCCTGCTGATTTATTCATTGTTTGAGAGCATAACGCCCCTGCTGTCTCTGCAGTTTACCTCCAGTCACCTCTCCTCAGCATGAAAGAAACAAGAAACATGCTGTTGTTTCCAGCCTCCAAACCTGACGGTAACAAATATTATAGTACCAGGTACATAAATAAACATCCCACACAAACAATATCCTCCTCTGCTCCTTTCCCCAAATACCAGGACTGCTATGATCATCTGCAGTGCTGAGAGCTGTTGCAACTGCTCACGGGTATGGGGAGAAGGTCCGGTGTCCTTGTGGTACAGGCAAGGCTGACACCTAGTGACCAGGCGGGTTTATTCCTGTGGGAATTCCCTGCATTCTGGTTCTCTATTCACTCTTCTCTAAGACTGGAAGGCTCAAACTTCGAGATGAACAGTTAATTGACTTAATCATCACATTTGGCTGTTGTTTTCAGTGTTTCTAATGTACACGTCAAAAGATGAGGTTAAGGTAGCTTGGAAGCTTGTTCAAAACATGAAGGTTTTGCATCTTGTCTCCTGGGGGCTGTGTATTGCAGCTGCTCTGAGCAAACTGTGAGATGGCAGACAGCAATAAAAGTTCAGAATATACTCCTTTTGTTTTCCTTAATAAAATCATGGCTGACTTTGGTGTTTGGATTCTCCTCACTCATCCAGTCTTAAAGAATCCAAAATCAAGCATAATGGGATATTCTGTGAGTTGCAGAATTTTCTGTTGACCAGGTGTAACATCTTACAATGACACTGACACCTGTTTCATCATCAGGAGGTGGCTGGTCTCTTCTTCCAAGTAACAAAGACAAGAGGAAATGGCCTCAAGGTGTGCCAGGGGAGGTTTAGACTGGATAGTAAGAAAAATTTCTTCACCAAAAGGGTGATAGAACAGGCATTGGACCAGGCTGCCCAGGGAAGTGGTGGAATCACCATCCCTGGAAGTGTTCAGAACCTGTGTAGATGAGGGCCTTAGTGACATGGTTTAATGGTGGACTTGGCAGTGCTGGGGTAAAGGTTGGACTTCGTGATCTTAAAGGTTTTTTCCGACCTTGTTGATTCTATGGTTCTATCATCATGGCAGATCCTGCTGGAAATGATTTTGAGTTTTGTGCCTTAGCAAATTGCATATTAAAAAGGAAGAGTAAAACCTATCTTAAAGACTTCCAGAATGCTTCTGGTTTTTCTTTGGTTGCCTAGATTAATATTTCAAGGGTATAACATTTCTGAGAATTGTATGTGACCCTTGGCAAAGCAAGTAGCCATATAAATTTTGGGAAACAGCCACCTCCATGTGAAAGCAGTCTTTTGTCCTTGTAAGAATAATCATTGACTCCAAAAGTAGACTGCAGACATTTTCAGTGGTTCCTCACATTACTCAGTTTCACAGGCAAACCTGTACTGACGCCCTAAAGAAGCCACCTTGGAGCAGTCCTTGGGACTGGAGGAATTTTTTGTCTTCTCAATGACTTTTGTTTTTAAATGTTTCTTGAAATATTGGAAGTTGGTTGATTCATCATGCTGTTTGCTGCTAGCGCTGTGTTTGGCTACACAAAGAGTCAGAGCTCAATGTTTTTCTATGGCTGAAAGGAAACTTTGATTCTTCCTGAATGAAATAACTAGGAACTTGCACAAGCCCTGTGTTGTTGAACGGAAAAGGCAGGCTTTTTCTCCTTCAGATAATCTTTTCTATCTGACTCACAATTTTACATATGGCTCTGGTTCTGTATCTGTGACATGTTTCTAATTAGCCAAGGAAAAAAATAAAGGTTCTGTATTTTAAAATACACTGATTTTTCATCTGCTAATTGTGTCTGATAGGATGTGCCTCTGGAGGGAGGGATAACAAATTCCTGAGGCAAAGATCTCCATCAAAGGCAGTGGATTCCGGTCTTTGAGCAACATGGGCTTTCACTATAGCCATCATCTTTCCATAAGTCTGGGATTCAGGTGCTCTGATGTTGTGTACACAAAACTCTTAGTCTACATTATCGTGGCCTAATTTTTTCCATCATTACAGCTTTTCACAGTTTGTTCCAGAGCTGCAAGGGGCAAACCAGTCTGGACCCACCGGCGAGTTCCTGATGCCTGGGAATGAAGATGGCAAAACTGTCCAAACACACACATACAACTATTGGTGCAGTGCAGCAAGTGTCTCAGTACTGTTGCCTGGTAGTATTTACCTGAACAGAAGGCTGCATTTTCTCACTCATGTTTGCAGCCATCCTTGGTGTCTCTCCAGAAGTAGCTTACAATCCAGGTTAAAGGATTGTTCATTTGCATAGTCAATTTGAATAGCTATTTTAGAAGTTCACAAAACCTGACTTCTAAACAATTCTATTTGCACTGAAAAGCTAATAAGCGTTTATGAAGAAGAGTCACAGGACAGGTAAATGTGACTTTGACCAGGTTTAAGTAATAAAGAGACTTCAAATTCTTCAGTTTGAAAGCTAAATATTGGGGGCCCTGAAGGCTTGAATGTGATCTTCATGTTTATAAAGAATGCAGTATATAGTGATTCACCTTCTTTTTCTTTATTTTTTGAGGTAATGGGAGTTTTGTTAATCAGTCAGGCTACGTCAATTGTTTTCATTATTTCAGACCACAAGTGCAGGATTCCTGCCTTTGTTCAAAGCAGCGTTGTGGGGAAAAATAAAGCTCTCCAATACCAAACTCCTTGTGCCTACAGGGAATAAGGCTTCCCTACAGGGAATCTCTTACAGCTCCAACTCCATGGACCAGTATACATCACTTCTGGAAAACTTACTCAACACTTCAGGCAATTTGCATAGTCTTTGTCAGTCTTGTGCTGCTCTGCTTACACTGGTAGCAGTAGTACCCAAGTAGCAGGTGCCGTAAGATAGGGCTCAGTCCATGTGTCTGCTCCAAACTAACATGCGGTACAGAGCTCCAGCAGTGCAGACATGAGAGCACGTACAGGTATAGGCAGAAGAAATCATTCAGAGCAACTCCCTGTGCTCAAAACTCTCCTGGAAACTTCCTTCTCATGGTAGCTACAGTCCTCCCGCAATGTCCCACCCTGGAGGTGGTGGCACAGGGAGAACCCATTGACCCCAGTAGGTCCCCTCCAGTGCCACAGAGCAGCTGTGTGTCTTCTCCCCTGCCCTGGATCACTGGGTTGACCTGCTGTCCCTGCAGCTAGGTTGGGAGCTGAAGAGGTGAGCTGCCTTCTGGTCTAGCAAAGGGGTTTGGAGAAGTTTTCTCTCCTCTGTCAGAGTTCATCTGCAAGACCCCCACTACCTGGTAGTGCAGGAATAATTGTATTTCCTGTATTTGCTTAATGGCAAACTCAGCCAGGACAATTACTGGCCTTGCTCTGCCTGCTTATACAAGCAGGTATCGTCTTTCTTACTAAAGAAGAAACTGATCTTTCAGACTCACATGCCTTCACCAGAACTATGCGTGTGGTATTGTAGGAGCCAGTAAATGAGGTATGCAACTCTGTGTCTTTTCTTCTGATTGTATCCAAAATTGCAAGAGGTTTAGTGGTACTTCCAACTATCCAAGGAGCTGGGCACCTTAAATTTATACTTCCTTTTTATATTACAAGTTTTTCTACCAATTCACTTGGTGTTTACCTGTATTATATTCGTAATGCAACTGAATTGATCATACACTTGCAAACTGAGATACAAAGGCATTTCCTACTTTCAGTCACAGCAAAAGCCAAGTTAAATGAAAGCTAAAGTTAAATGTACCTCTTTGATCTTAGTTTTTCTTGTGACTCAGGATATATCCCCACTGCATATTCACTTGAATTTTACACAGCTGTGTTCTAAAAATACCAGTCGACGAAACTTCTTAAGTCAAAGATTTTACACTGCTGAGATTGCTGTTTGTTGGGGTTTTGTTTAGGTTTTGTTTCTTTGGGGTGTTTTAGTTTTATTTTGCTTTATTTTTAAGAAATGCACCAGGAAATGCACGTTTCTACACTGAAAAACTACCTTTGTATCTCTATCCATTAATATTCTCTATCAGAAAGTGGCAGTTGTTTGTGATAATTTCTGCCTATAGTGTTATTGACTCCTTTTTGAAACAAGAGTTTTGGAAAATTCCTGATTCCACTTTCTTATAAAAGCTTATCAACTGGTCCAAATAAAGACATCATGGTAAAGTATAGGCTCATACATTAAGCTATACAATACAGTGTCGTTTAAATAATGATGGGACTTCTGGGTTCATTGAGGAATGACTGAATTTCTTTTTGTATGTTTAAGCAATTTATTCAAATGATTAATATGAACAGAAAATGTTTACTAAAAGAAAGAGATCAAAGGGAGAATATAAAATAACAGAATGGTTTGGGTTGCAAGGGACCTTAAAGCTTATCTAGTTCCAGCCCCCCTGCCATGGGCAGGGACACCTTCCACTAGACCAGGTTGTTCAAAGCCCCATCCAGCCTGGCCTTGAACACTGCCAGGGATGAGGCATGATTCTATGATTCTATGAAAATCAAAATCCAGTTATCAAGCCACTCCCTGGCTATTGTTTCGGTAAAAAGTAGAGTGCACATAAACCTCTGATTTCATCAAACTGCAGCCTGGTAGCCGAAAATACACCATCCCTGCATATAATCTTTACTGTGTTTTCAAGTAAAACTTTGACCTGGATGCATGGAAGCCTATAGTGGAAGGCTGGTAGTAGCAGTCCCTTGGTCACAGTTTGGGAGGCACAGACAGAGAAGAGCTGGTGATGCTGACATAGCCACGGCTTCAGTAGGGAGCAGAACTCTCAGCTGCAGGCCCACCTGAAAAGGAGAGGAAAGGAAATACTCTTCAGTAGCTAACACTAATGCCAGCTAACATTCCGAAAATATGATGGCTTCTTGTCGTAGCCTCACAGTCAGAGTTGATTCCCTTAATCAGGTTCAGGGAATGCTACGGTCAAGTCTTCCTGTGTTCTAGTCTAAGGAATGAAGTGTTGCGTAACAGCACACACTTGCCTGTCTGTGTATCCATTTGGCTCCCTCACCATTTCTTTTGAAACCATTTGAACTTTCAGCTCTGCTTGATGCAGGAGTGGAAGTATCAAAGAGAAGAAGGTCCCACAAGCACTGTGAAGACAAGCAGCCAGACTGGGAGAGGAGGCTTATGTCTCTCCATCAATGGGCTTAAATATGAATCCTTCTCATTTGACACCAGCCAATGTAGCTTCCAGACTCCAGCAAGAGAAGCCAGGCTTCAGCAGAGGTGCTGCTCTGGATGTGTCTCCTGCCCTTGGTGGTGTTGGGAAGATGCACATAAACATACTGACTGGAGTGGGAAACAACGAATTCAAATCCACAAAATATCCTGTCAAAAGCAACATGGTCTAGTGGAAGGTGTCTCTGCCCACAACAGGGGGGTTGGAACTGGATGATCTTTAAGGTCCTTTCCAACCCAAACCATTCCGTGATTCTATGAAAAGTAAAATTGAAACATTTTCACAAAAAATATTCTTCAGTGGCAGCAGTGTTAATATTGCTTGTAGCAGCAGTAAACCCAGCACTTTCAGCTATGGTGTGGTTTATACAAAGTTAACAGCCCTTTAAAGTTAGAAAAATTAGAATAACTTCTGCTTTCACATCAACAGGTCTAAAACTATCAAAACTATTCTAAGTGTATTTAATATGAATTCAGCTCAGTAAGTAAGTTGAATGTTGCTTTGTTCTCATTTTGTCTGCACTTACTCTCTGCATTTTTTTTCACTTGCCACTCTTAAATGAGGGGGACAGATTTTGTTGATCAGTGTCACAAAGAGATAATATAAAGCACAGACAATACAGAGAATAAAAAATATTGGAATCTGCTCTCAGCCAAGGAGAAGATTTTCATTAGCAAGATGATCACTTTTTGTGACATGAACATTCACCCTTTTTCCTAGTTTGTTCCATGTGTGATTTGACGGTGACTTTTATTGATTACTCAGGCAAACATAAAGAATACTGGGTTGTGTAAACTTATTCTGCAGATGTGGACCATTTTTAAATTGCCTAGAAAAGCACAGCTTTCCTTCTTTGCTACACATTTTCTTTGGGAGAGGAACCAGCCCCTTTTCTGCCCTGGCTGGAGCTACAAGAGTGCACCTGCCTGTGTGACTCAGTGGGAAACAAGGAGGTAACTCAGCTACACACAGGGCCGTGTGTTTTGCTGCTCAAGAAAGAGGATGGTTGGTACTTCCTGGCATCTCCCAAGGGGATTTATCCACCAAAATATGCTTATTGCTAAACCACCAGCACTAATGAGGTTTTTCAGCCCCGTGGGTTTTGTGCCATCGATGCTTGTTTCTTTCTGACACTGGTCAATAAAATCTGTCTCTCTTGTTTAGGAGTGGTAAGTGGAAAACACTTCAGAATGTAAGTGGAGATGGGTACAAAGCTGGAACAAAACAGCATGCGAAAGTTCGACTTACAGGACTGAATTTGCCTTTAATCCACCTGGAATAGTTTTGCCATCGCAGTGGTAACGTGCAGAGCTTTGACGGTATGGTGGCATCCATCGCTGTCAGCAGGAGGATGCAAACAGAGTTACACAGCGTGAGGTGCACCCATCACCTTCACCGCCTTACCAGAAATCAGGAATAACCCTGAAGCGGGGTATTGGAAAGCGTGTAGGTTTCTTTCCCTCTAATGCACAGAAACTTGGAAGAAGGACGGCGGTGCAGTGGCCGCTAGGGGGAGATGTTACCCCAGCATCCGGCGAGAATTGGCTCCGTGTCTGGGTCAGGTACTGAGATTAAAAGTCTCCAGTCTGGGAGAAGTCTCGGGGTTGGTGGGGGGGAGGTGTGTTCCGAAGCAGGACTAGTTCAAAATGTGCCTTTCACCACAACAGACAGAGCTGTTGAAAACGATGGGAAATGCCCCCAGACATCTTTCTGTAATTAATTGTTCATGAAAGCTTTTAACGCTTTCAGTCACGCGTGGAGATTAATGAGGCATCAGCTTTGGGGGGAAGGAAAGGAGAGTTTTGAAAGATAATGGTTAGTAAATGGGAAAGCTGCTACTCTGTTATCTCTACATTTCCTGGTGTTAAAAACTGCAGTCTTTGAGGATATCTCTAGTTCAGAATTGGTAAGATGAATTCTTCTGTTATACTGAAATAATAAAGTGGTGGTAGACCCTTTTAGACTGTCAGGAAAAGAAGTGCTAACAATACAATAAGTCTCTTTTAAAGACACTTTTTCTTTCTCTTCTCTTGCTGGATTTCAACAGTGATGAAAAGTATTCATTAAACATTATATATTTGGACCAGTTTTCAAGGAGTTTAGAAGTTTAGAATTACATTATGATGCATCACTCTGCAAAGAGCTGCTTATGAAGTTACTGTTTAGTAGGGGTAAACTTATTCCTCTAGCGCTCTGCTTACAAACTAAAGAGCTGAAGGTACCCTAAGATTTATTCTTCCAGGTGGGAAAGCTGAGGTGACACTGATGAGATACTGGAGCAGGTTGCTCACAGAAGCTGTGGATGCCCCATCCCTGACAGTGTTCAAGGCCAGGTTGGATGGAACTTTGAGCAACCTGATCTAGTGGAAGGTGTCCTTGCCCATGGCCGGGGGTTGGAACTTTAAGGTCACTTCCAACCCAAATAATTCTCATTCTATGATTCCATGAAATCAACACCAAGCTGTAAAATACTGGAACAAGTAGCCTCAGGAAACCAGATACAGCACAGATACACAGCATTTTCATGTTATTTTCTATAACCAAACCAAAGTGTTATGGGAAACCAATATTGTGATGTGCAGTCCATGTTTGCGACATGACACATGACACAGTGTCCTACTGAAAGAGGAAAAGACATCTATTCTCTTTTTCACTTTAAAATCAAGTAATAAACCATTCACAATGACCCAAGCACAAAGTGGCCAATTCAAGGATCACAAAAAGTGATAGCAGTACATTTCTGCCATATAGCTGTGTCACGTCCTGGTGGTAAATAGGCAGTGTTAAGCTAGGACAGAAAGCAAACTAAGTTGCTTTTGCCATCAGTGAGTCATCTAATTCATCCTCACCTCACATTCAGGAAAGATGTGAATGTACAGTGATGTAGGATCTTCAGATATCCACAAGCCTGGGGAATTTTTAGCACAGTATTGCAACAGAAGTGGCAGTCTTGTTTTCAGCTCTGCAGAGGACAAGGTTTTGTGGTTTGGGTTTTGGCTACCTAGTTGTTCCATAACCTTTTCTGCTTTCCTATAGTCCACTACTGTCAGACACTTTTTTAGATGGGAAATACACCGCTGACCCTGCGAAGTTCTCCATTTTCTTCCAGAAAGCACAGCAAGGGTTTCAGAACTGATCGTCCTCAACTCCTGTGGTTACAGCTGTGAGGAAACAAGGCAAATGTGAAGGAGAAAAGCAACCTATATCAGATCAGACAACAACAGTCACTGTTGTCTTCCCCCCATGTCCCAACACAATGTAACATCTGTGACAAGTTAGAGACCTCTCAGAAGAGATGTGCCCCCCACAACAAAACCAGATTGAGCGTACTAACTTCAGGAATGTTGAAAGGCAAGAGACATTTTTTGGCCTCAGTCTTTATCCTTACACCCACTGACTGCGGTACGCACTGGAATCAAAAAGATCATATAGTTTATTATGCTCCTTGTTGATGGAAATAGTTATTTGCCAAAGTCAATGGATTTATTTTCTCCCATGATGTACCCATGGAGTGATAAGTCCAGCTCCAAGCCAAGCCCTCTTTCCTACATACTGACTTGATGAAAACTTTTCCCCTAAGTTTAGCTTAGATTTTCAGTGGAAATTTTGTGATTAGATTTTGCTAATACAAGCAAGGAATCAGTATCTGTGTGTCTTCTCTCCTGTATGTCACAAAGAACAGACTCTTTAAAGTTCCTGTCATGTGCAAAGGCAAAAATCACTGCAGAGTTTGTTGGCTGCTTGCACTCTATGAATTGCAATAAGCTCCAGGAGACAAGAAGCCATCTTGGAGCATTTTGTAATAAAGTGAACTGAATTGCCTAAGAAGCCCCTTTGACTCCTGTGCCTCTTAATTGTGAAAATCAAGTGCATAACTAAGGTTGGATGATGTTATTTCTCATGGATGATAGCTCTGATTTATATAATACAGTTATGAGCAATATCAGCTATAAAAATTTATGTTTTATAGCACACTCAGAAGATCAGATTTTGCCCAACTTAAATCTGGCCTTGCATGGCTACAGTCAAAAAGCAAGGATAGTGTCCACCTTGCACAGCCTTTTCCATTCCTATTTATCTTAAACTTCTGTGGAAGACAAGAAGAGAAAGGGCTCCTTGCACGTGGAATTGTATAACCCCCCCTCACCAGCATACCAGAACTGGCTAGCCATGGGAAATGTCATGTACTCTGCCTTTATGTGATGAGTGATGTGTGAGATTTTGTGGTAGAGTTCAATAAATGCCATTTATTGTTTCAGAAGGCAGAAGGGATTCTTGTGATTTCTGTCTTCATCTCTCTGAAGAGATCCATCAGAATAAAATGCTGAGCAGACTCCTAAAGGGCTTCTCAAGCTCTCCACCATCTGATGAGTTTTTTATGGTTTTGAGAACGAACTATGGATCAGTAGGTGAGATATAGGCCAGGTTAGAACAGGGGCTTGCAGATATCCGTGAACCTGATCCATGAAATAAGCTGAGATCTTACTGTTCAATTGCTCTGTTCAAGTGTGAACTGGAAAAGGAAACGTGGCTTATTTCAGAGCTCTCCTCAGTGTTTCCACAGGTTTGGGGATACTACAGAATGGATGGAGACTTAGAACAAAAGCACAAGAGCAGGTTCCTCTGCTTCTGAATTTAAACTTTTCTCTGTGCAGAGTCTCTTCTAATATAAAGAAAATCCCTACTGAGGCAATCTTCTACTTATTCATTTCAGGATCACATGAACTGGTAGAGAATGTCCTAAGCTTTGTTCCTAGCTCCCAGTTTGACAAACTGTCCAGAGTCAGAATAACCCTGGCCTCATACTGCTTCCTAGAGCCTCCTGCTGAGTGTAAAATATGGCTGTCCTGCAGTTTGAATAAGGCTTTTAATGTACCATGGGATGTCACGGTCCACAGAAATGGAATACAGTGTTCTGCTTGCTGAGAAGCAGAAGAAAAGCTAACCAAACTGGTTTCTTCCTCCTGAGTACATACTGATTGACTGGAAATTCAGTCACTGAGACTAAAAATATCAGCCCTGATCGCAAAAAAAGAGAAGTATTTGACAGATGGATTTAGTCTTCCCTCAGCATGGACATCTATTTGCCACTAAAAGTTTGGTGAGTGCACTGAGGCCAGATAACATGGTTTCGTTTCCCAGTCATCATCAACAGACTGTGGGGTACGGCGGATGTTATTTCTTTGAATTAAGCCCTCCAAGAGGGAATGGCCAGAGCTTTCATAGAAATCATGCTGCTTAAAAGGTTGTACATGGCTGGGGAGGAAGAAAAGTTTATCTGAGCATATAAGGACAAGCAACTCTTTAAAGCAGGGCTCTGCTCCTCCCCACTGCTATGCTAAAGGAAGCTGAAGTGCTGCCCTCATGGTCCTCACACATATGTGTGCAAACACAGACCTCTCTGACCAGGCTAGTCAGTGATTTCTGTGCAAATGTCAATGAATCACAGAATCATAGAAAGATTTGGGTTGAAAGGGATCTTAAAGCTCGTCCAGTTCCAACAGCCTTGCCATGGGCAGGGACACCCTCCACCAGACCAGGTTGCTCAAAACCCCATCCAACCTAGCCTTGAACACTTCCAGGGATGGGGAATATAGAAGCACTTCAGGAACAGCAATCAAGAAGTGCAGCATCAAACATTTCCAGTGTTGCTGAGTATTCCTACAGGTTTCTCACTGCCTTTTTCTCCTTTCTTCTTCCTGATGCAGTGCTATTAATTGCAGAGCAGGGTGAGATGTGAGACTGATGTGTTCTGTCCAGCCCTGGTGAATTCTTACCCATGGAAATGGCCACTAGCTGATGATGAGATTTCAGAAGCAAAATACATCAGTATTGTTTTGGGTTGAATTTTGTCCAGTGGACAGGAAACCTGCTCAGTAAGTACACGGTGAAGGCCATAGCTACAGGCTGTGTGCATAAGTGCTGGAGTATGTGGATGAGTTGGTGAGGGACATTAAAGATATCTTCTGGAAATCTTTGCTCTCTCTCACTGCCTTTACCAAGAAGGACCCTGGCACAGCCCTGATTCTGGGGGTAACTTTACTTCTGAGCACTTTTTTACTTCCAAACCAACACTGAGCTGTGTTTTCTTCCCAGCTTTGCAGCATGCTTTTTTACCATGTTGGACTCAACCAAGGCTAATCTCCATTTTAATAGATGTATTTTCCACAGGAAATTAATGTATTGTTTCCCCAAAGCTATTTCAGTCTGTAAGCTCCACTGCAGTCTGCCCAGTTGCACGTTATTACAGTGAGCCAAACAAATCTAGTGCCCCCAACTGTCCCTTTAGTAGTTTCAGCCAAGAGATTTGTGTAAAGCTCAGATTTACTACTTGGATCCTTCAAATGACAGTCCCCTGCAAGAGATCTGGCAGCTGAATATCCCCGTGGTTCTTATCCAAGGAAACCTGTGTACAGAGAGAGTACAGTGTTTCCTAATTGTTGTCTTAGTTTTCTAACTGTATGTGTACCATGATACCTACAGATATCAGGATATATGGTATATGTGGACTGTATATGCACTATGATACGTATAGATATTAAGATATACATTATATATGGACTGTGTGTACCATGGTACTTATAGATGCTATGATACATAGTATATATCACAGGACTGTATGTGTATTGTGGTACCTATAGATACCAGGTTATTTTGTCTTTGACTGTGGATTTGTACATCCATTTGTACATTAAAAGTCTTTTCAATCAATATTGTTGGGATGTTCTGAATTGGCATAGGTAGCTTGAGTTCTCCCTTTCTTCAGGAGGCATTAATAACATGGCAGCAGGGCACAGCTTCAGTTTTGAGGTGACAGACGCTTGCAAAACATGACGATGCCTTCCCTGAGCCATTCTCTGTGGAGATGACAAGTAGCTGGCGGCTGTTAGGTCTGCGTAGGAAATCTCCACAGCGGCGCTGAGAATGTTTATTGTAGGGAGAGAACTTTTGCCCTGTGAAGTCACCTCCTACTAGTCACCAGTAGGTTTCTGATATTCTATCACAGGAAATTCCTGGTGGACCACAAAAGCAATCCCCTGAGCCCAGCTGCTGGGGGGGGAGAAGCGGCACAGCTCACCGCCGGGTTGAGCCTCAGCCGCAGTGTGGGGCAGGAGCACCTGTGCCCTGCAAAAGGCAAGCTCTGTGCTCCTCAAACAATGTTAAAATGAGCTATACAGCGGGGCAAAGGTCAAGTGAACCATTATTGTGCTGCATTTTATGCAAACAAAAAAAAATGTATTAGAGGATGTGCTTTGTATTGTAACAAGGTACTGTAAGATTATATTTAGGCTTCGTGTCTTTGAAGCCCTTGGTAACACAACTGTATAATCACAGCTCTTGATGTTAATGAGGAAGTTATATTATAAGGTACTCCATCTAACTGGGAACAGAGTAGGAAGAATTAATAACCTTTAGGAGAGTGTATAAAACCAGCTATCAAGACCTCGAAAGCTAGCTGTATCAGGTGAATATATAGACATTTCTGCAAAGGAGGAAGAAGAAAACCAGCAATTGGCAATTGCTTTTCTCACCTTTGAATGCATAGGCTTTTCTTGTCAGACACCAGTTTCTTGTACACCTTGGAGGTCACAGCCCTCATTAATACTTCATTTTCCTCTGCTTTTCTGCTGAGGTGTCAAGTATTCAGTCACAGTACCTACCTTAGTAAGCGAGCAAGACTGGATGAACTGTTACCTGCGTGAGTCAGTGCACAACAGGGAAGCAGTCTTGCAAAGGATGAGCAACATGTATGTGGTTGGATGCTACAGGGTTGTGTGTTCTGTAACTAAAAGGTATCAAACTCCTCCTTTATCTTAAAGACAGGGATGCTGTAGAAGCAAAATAGTGACATCTGCTAGATTGAGGAAGATGACATGCTTTCAGAGAACTGCTATTAGCTTCTAACCAGTGCCTGATCTCACGTGCCTGCAATCTCAGGATGTGTAAGTCTTCTGAAAACGGCTTTCTCTTCAGCTTGTAGGATTTTGATGCCACACTCCTTGTTTGCTGCTCCTGAAGTGCTCCTCTGTCCATTGAGTTCTGCATTACCACACACGCCATTACTGACCAGCCTCACCAGCACAATCTGTGCCAGTGTGTGTAGGTGCGAGCAGCAAGGAGCCAGCACTTAGGGTGTATTTAACCAGAGCAGTGCAGCAGAGCAAAATTATGCTTAAAAGGTTGTGTGTCTTGGGGGTTTGGAGTGGGTTTTGGTTTTGGTTGATGAGTGTGGCTATACCAGCAACCCCACAGCGCATAATCTCTGGACCTGGGACAAAGGCATTATAAAGATGTTCCCTGAAAATCCCCATGGGACTTAGAAGCATATGGATCATTCCTAAAAGGTAACTTACTGAGAAGTGATGGGCTGGGTAGGGCCTTTAGAGAAGTCAGATGGGCATTTCTGAACACTGTACCCCTTATTTTAACAGAAAGGAAAACGTGAGGCAATCGCAGCTGATTCAGCATCCGGCAGTCTCAGCCAAGTCATATTTTACCTCTTCCCTTCCCTCCCCGCACAAAACTTCCAGGAAAACCTGCAAAGAAAAGGCATATGTGGGTAGGAGGAGACCTGCTTTTAATTTCTGTACCTCCTATTCAACACAATGCCACACAATGCACAGGATGCGAATATCCCAAGGCACCTTATACAATACAAGTAACAAAAGCACACATACATGCACAAGAAAGGGGGGAGCAGCAAGCATGACAGGGTTATAACACAAACAGCAGGTATAGCT
The DNA here is from genome assembly GCA_026283785.1 of Coracopsis vasa. Taxonomy (NCBI): domain Eukaryota; kingdom Metazoa; phylum Chordata; class Aves; order Psittaciformes; family Psittacidae; genus Coracopsis; species Coracopsis vasa. Next base: position 17,704 of record JANHGB010040480.1, on the reverse strand, counting down.
CTCTGTAAAATGCTTATGTAAAGGAGACTCATGGAAAAAAAATCATCTTTAGAAAGGAGAAGGAAGTGGGGCTGAAGAAATGTTCAGGTGATCACGAGTATTTGATTTCCATTTCAGAGCAGGATTTATCTGGTTTCTCTATCATGTTGAAAGTTGTGGCCAGATCTTCATTATCAACAGAGGAGGAGTCTGGCGTAATGTGTCCTCAGTGCAATATCTACTGATGCTTCTATGATGCTATCTATAGAGCAACCTGGAGCCAGCGCTGAGTCATGTAATGGCTGTAATGATAGCAAGCAGCAATTACTGTGGTTAGAAGCATATCGTGGCTATTCCTTGTTTCCCCTTCTTTTGGCTGCAGAGAGGAAAGTGTGTCAGAGCTGCTCACCCCCGCAGAACCACTGATAAAGTGGTTCAAAGTATTTGGAGAAACACCCAGAATTAAGGCTATGGTCAGTGCTAAATGAGTGCATCAGAGCCTGATCTAAGAAATCTTAAGTTTTCTTCGACCTTCTTGCTGATGCATTGCTTTGCATGTCCATTAGAAAGACAGCATTGTGGATGAAGCACCCAGCCCTTGCTTTACCTGCTCCTGCTTTCAAGCTCCTGCACAAGTTACTGGTGAATGAGCTCACAAAATCTACAAACCACCCCCATGTAACCTCAAGAGGTCTGCAGTGAGAATGTGTTCTGGGTTTTCAAACAGGAATAAAAGCAAAACACTTCAAATAAAAAGGGGGAGACAAGATCTTTACATACTTCCTTTATTAAACAGACAATTCTCTAATGTAGGGGGCTCATACATGGATGGGGAACACTAGATGATTTTTAGTCACAACAACGTCAGCTGGAGCATCAAAATCAAGTGTGAACAGACAGAGGCAGAAAGGAGAAACTGCAGGAAATTTAAGTGGGATACAGCCATGAATCACTTCTCCCTATGGAATGTGGTCACTGGAGTAATTTATTAATTTATTGCACATTACTTCTCTGTAAACATAAAAAACTGAAGCTGCCATTTTTATTACATTTGCATGTTGATGGACTGTTGCTATCAGTGTAGCAGAATTACAGTGGTTAAATAGTACCATTTGCAACATCCTAGCTGCCTAATTCTGAATAAAAAATATGAGCAATACAGAATTTTCCCTTAGTAGAGGTTTGGTTACCACATCAAATCTAAGCGTGGTGAAATGTTACTGGTGAATTCAGTAGGAAGGAGGAAGAATAACTAAAATGCCACAGAAATCTTTTTATTTTCATTGTACAGTGAGACGAGGCAGAGATTTTGTTTATTGTCTCTTGAAATTGTGACTGCTAGAACCAGATGACACAGCCTCACCAGCAGTCATGGCACAACACCCATGCCTTCAGTGGGTTGTGGAGCTGCAATTATTGTGCTACTTAGAGCTACATGAAGTTTTCTGTAAAGGTCATGTGCTTACTATATAATATTCTATACCACTATTCCTTACATTGCAATCTGGCTTTTGATTTTGTTTTTCTACAGAAATAGAGAACAAAGAAAGGGTTATATTAGCTGTGTGGTATGTTTTACAGTAAGAGGTATTTAGGGGTTTTGGAAGGTGTGCATAAAAATGATTGTGTACTAGGTAAGTAAGTGTTACTTAAAAAATTAGTTTATCTTTTGTGTGTGTTTGTGCATTGCAACCAGTTTTGTCTTTTAATGAGAGACTGGACACCTAAAGAGCCCCTGCTTCAGCAGAGTCCAGCCCAAACTTCCCAATGACCTCCTCACCTACTGCTTTTGTCCTGTTCCCATGCAGCCCTGCAGAGCCTGCCTTTGCTGGCATCTCATAATCCTGACCGACTCAGGAAAAGGAGTCATTTGTTGCCTGGACATAGGACAGAGTGGTGAAAGTGACCAAAAGTGAATCAGTAGGTTAGTTCCAGTAAGTGATTTCATTTTTCTTGTTTAAAAAAGTTTCCTTGGCTAAAAGCCAATGATTTGCCTGGAAAGATGCTGAACACAGATGATGCCTTCTCTGTTAAAATTAGCCTATATCATGCACCAAGACCCTTTTAGCATGTTCTAGTATCTGTAAGTGTGTACTTACAAATCTATTTTTTTATAGTAACATAGCTCCCAAAGCTTGCCCCATGGATAATCTGCATATAACTTTCTTGCAGAAGTTAGAGCTCTTATCTGTGTGTGAAATGTGTTGATGTATTTCCAGACATCCAGAATCCAAATTCCTGTATGGACAAGTGGTGAGATGCAGAGTCAATTTTTGGAGGGCATTGGCTCTTGGATGGGGATTGGATAGACTGAATGGAAAATGATGTTCGCTTACCACTACACTTTTCTGCAGTATAAAATCATTCCTGCTCTGCACTGATGACACTGAGACCTTGTGGGGAGACTGGAGTTGTTGGGGTTTGTGTGTGTAAAACCAGAAAAACTGAACCACTGTGAAGTAGCCCTGAGACATGAGCCCAGGCATTTAAGGGATATTCCAAGGGTCTGGCATTACCAATAGAATTTTGGCTGCTCTGTAGACGAGCTGTACCTCTCACTCACAGGCTACAATACCAGTAAATGACTTTAAGCAAATAATCACTTTGTTGAACAATTAATCCTGTTATTTTCTATAGATCTACTTTTGAATGGCAAGATAGCTTCCCTCTGCACAGAGTACAAGATAAATTGGGTCCGTCACCCTGTAATTCCAAATTTCTTCTGTCAGATTCTGGGGAAAAATAAAAGGAACAAGCTGAATATAGGAAGGAAAAGCTGAATAAAATATCTAAACCCCACAGAATGAAAAGCTGATGCATTTAATTAATCTTGAGGAGAAAGGGTTTCCTACTGGGGCAATCTGCATAGAAAGGAGAAAGCTTTATGTGAGCAAAGGTACAAGCAGAAGCTTGCTAAGACCTTTGGAGAGTAATAAAGCATATCCCAATCACGGATGGCTACTTCACACCACAAAACAGGTCTGACACCCCAGTGTTTCTTTGGCACATGCAGAGCTCTGATGTTTTCCCTGATTACATACAGTCTCATAATCTAGGTGGACAATAATCACCGATATTGACAACCTCAGCCTGGCAAGGCAGCTGAAAATTGGTCCAAACCCTAAACCTTAATTTAGAAGTTAAGGCTTCTCTTTCTTTTCAGTTTGCTCCAGAATCACAAACGCAAACATCTCGGATTTTTTGTGTTGATACCCAGAACATGAATGGAAGATCCGAGCCATTTCCCTCCTATTGTCTTCTTGCCTGCACTGGGTTCCACCAGAATCTCACCTAACAGTGACAACAGTGTTAACCGTGATATTTGCTTTCAGCTATCTCTTAATAATGCCTTCAAAGTAGAAATACCACTTTAGCAGCTTGTGATAGATACCCAGTTTGACTTCTGCTTGTATTTCCAACTAATCACCTAAAAAAACCCTAAACCAACCCCTTCTATTTCTACCCCACCACTGCAGCACAAATATGTCAGACAAGATGACATACTCTTCTAAAGCTGTTGGTAAACCATCAGGCAGGCTTATGCTTAGGAACAGTACACACACAACAGACCTCTATGTTTGTGCTTGTTGCTGTATTACTGACTCCTGCATCTTTCAGGAGTGAAATTTATTTGAATAGCTATGCTGTGAATTTGAATCCCCTTCCCTGGTCTTTAATTAATCTTGGGAAGGTGGAAGAAGAACACCAAAGTATGCCTCTTAACTGCAGGTGGTGAGCATGAGCTACTCTGTTTTTCATACAGGTTTAGGCCAGGAAGTTTCATATGCAATGAACATTCTCATATTTATGTCATTGGGAAAAAATTACAGAGTCTCCCTATGAATGTTTGAACAAGACTTGCATGTTATTGTCTCAGTGCAGCAGGAATGTCAGCTATGAGGAGAGGAATTCTTTACATCCCACCCAAGGGAGTAAGAGAGAATCTCTGGCACATCCCTGTGCACAGTCCAATGGCGAGACAGATTCCAGCTGTTGGACACAGCACGACCTAAAAATGAAGTACAAAGAGGCAGGGAGCATGGGTGTGTTTTGCCTTGACTGTGCTGTAGTGCACAAAGGACAGCTACCTTTTCTCCTGGCTTTTTTTCCCTTTCTGCTTGTGTTTCTTTTGTTTATCTATTTTTTAACATCAGGAGTTTGGGTTTTGTTTGTCCCTGAGAGACTCTGTGACTAAGCTGAAATAACAATAACACAGGAGTGAAAGCTGAGAAATTAAGTGAAAAGGATTTGTGGTGGACACGGTAGTGTTAGGTTAACAGTTGGATTCAGTGATCTTGAGGGTCTTTTCCAATCTAAATGATTCTGTGATTCCATGATTTCTGAAACTGGGTCAAAGTCAACATTCCTCACAAGGTACAGCACATAACCCAGCCATCTCTGCCATCACTAACATTGCACTGACAGTTCAATAATATCATATGTCTTGACCGTGTACCTGTAGGGCTGCGGTGGCCAGTTCTGGATACTGACAGCTTTAGGTACCCTACATGGGATCCATAAAAGACTTTTTACTCGTGCAGCTGGTGCTGGACAAGAGAGCTGAGCAATTTGGGTAGCTTTATAAGGGTCTACTTCCACCTTCAAAACATTTGTAGTTTGGTGTACTTGATTTTTCCCTCTCTGCTGCTTGCCCTGCACTAGAAATGCAGGATTGCATTTAAGGAAGCCACAGAAGCCACTACATGCAGAGTGGCTCTTCTGCATTGAGCCTGCCACCACAATATTTGTTTTTTCTGTGAAGCACATCACTAGTTTGTGGGGGTTAGACACCACCTCCCGTTCCCTTTGTATTCACAGAATCATAGAATCATAGAAGAGTTAGGGTTGGAAAGAACATTAAGATCATCTAATTCCAATCCCCCTGCCACGGGCAGGGACACCTCACACTAAACCATGTCACCCAAGGCTCTGTCCAACCTGGCCTTGAACATCGCCAGGGATGGACCATTCACAACTTCCCTGGGCAACCCATTCCAGGGCCTCACCACCCTAAGAGTAAAGAACTTCCTCCTTATATCCAATCTAAACTTCCCCTGTTTAAGTTTTAACCCGTTACCCCTTGTCCTATCAC
>JANHGB010040478.1:32655-47348 GCA_026283785.1 Coracopsis vasa | reverse complement strand
TTGAAGTGTGTTGAGCGGATGAAATGCAAGCATCCTGGGATTCTGTCTCTCTTTAAGTGTTTAACCATAGTTTGGCTTCCAAGCAACTCTGCAGAAACAGCCTCATGGATCTGTCCTGGAAAAATAACAGATCCACTATTTCCAGATTTCTACCCATCTGTTACCAATGTATTGATACTTGCATTGAGTGTAAGGGCACTAGTCTGCCCCTTACCGGAAGGTTGCTAACAGATGCTAACAAAACTGGCTGAGCTGTTACAGAGAGCACTCAAAGTAAGATTTGCAACTGAGGTCTGTTTCTTTGGAAGCACATGGTTTGCACAGTCTAAGGACAAATAGGTGAGTAGAGTTAAAGACCTCTTCCATTTCAGGCAAACTGATGATTATTACAAACAACTGTTGTTCTTAGTGAAAGTACAGTAAGAATTCAATTAGATGTAACTAAGAAGTGGTTTAGCTTTTTAGTCAAGCTGGACTGAAGAGTGGGCTGAAAGCAGTAAAACTTCTCACTGCTATATTGGCCTTTGAAATTCACTTTAGGCTACACTGTTAAGCCACTATTTGTGCCAGGTAATACCAGTTGTCAGGCTTGTCAGTGCAGGTTTGGTTTTGTTTGGGCTTTTTTTGGGGTGGTGTGGGTTTTTTGTGTTTTGGTTTGTTTTTTTATAAGAAGATAGAAATGACAAACTAAACAAACCCCAAGCAGCGGGGCAACTTCATTTCAATGCTTTGTTCTTACAGATGAAAAAGAGAGGTTTGACCCTACTCAGTTCCAAGACTGTATTATTCAAGGTTTAACTGAAACTGGCACTGACTTGGAGGCAGTAGCAAAGTTTCTTGATGCTTCTGGTGCAAAACTTGACTATCGCCGCTATGCAGAAACGCTTTTTGACATCCTGGTGGCTGGTGGAATGCTGGGTAAGTTCCTTTGATGGGGCTGCTCTCAGCCTTTGTTCTCTTGACTCTACAAAAGCTCACTTTTTCTTTCAGTGTAAAGACTCTGCTAGAGCCCATTGAGTGTGTAGGGCAGGGTTTAAGCTATCTGCAGTAACTATCTCACTGTGTTAGTGACTGGCTAAGCAATTGGATTACTGTAAAAATACTCTGTATACCCTCTCTGCCACAGTGTGGCTTTCTTCTAAGTGCAGACTGTAAAAATTTGGTCTAAATGAAAATATATTAGATTTTTTTTTTTCCTACCAGGATTGGATCTTGTTTCTCTGATCAGGTTCATTTTTGATTTGAGATGGATGAATGCTGGGTTCAGTTGTGTGGTCTGTGATTGCAAGATGAAGGGAGTTGCCCTGAAAGATTGTGACGTGATCCTGTGCTTTGTGCCCTGTTATTTTGGAAAGTAGTTTTGTTTGCAGAAGAATCCGTAGCCTTGGAAATGCTATTACAAATTGTTTGATGTTGACAGCAGTGAGGCCGTGGGCTCTAGCAGATGTCAGGGAGTGGGAAATGAGGGGGTGGTCAAGTCAGCAGAGAACAGGGAACCAAGGAAGTGAAATGTGATGACAGAAAGTCTTGTGCACAATGTGTGTAAAGAGCAGGGCAGATGCTCACCAAACAGGTAAGAAGCAGGTGAAGCTAAATGAGGTTTAAAAGTAGTTAAAAAAAAAGTGGTACTTTAGATTCAGACTTTACATTTCCTACTTGACTAAATACTGTTCAGTGAGAAGGGGTTCAGATGGCAGGGACCCATTTAAAATACAGACTCTGAAGAGGACCCCTTATATTGTCTGCCAAGGCTAGAAAAGGTCTGTCCCTGGTTTTAACATTTGTTATGCAATAGTGGGGAGGGGGAGGACTTACATGGGAATTTCAGCAGTTACAGATTTTCAGTAATGTAACAGAAATGGCTCAAATTACCTAAATGTGTAGGGAAGGAGAGGAAATACCTGATTCTGAGCCACAGATGGACAGTGGATGGCAATTCTGCAGTGGGGGTGGCTGGTTTGGGAGGATGCATCTGTTGCGTGTTGGGGACGACTTCACACTGATACTTGCAGAAATGTCAGGAGAGTTGCTCAAATGCTGAAAAGCAAGGCTTTCAAAATGGTTTAACTTCATGTGCCTGTGTATCCCAAAGCTTATCCCAAACAGTGTTACACAGACTGAAGTTACTGTGATGCTCTTGTTAGCAAGAAGCTCTTTTGCTGATGTTACAGGAGGTGGTAGCATGAGTGGGCAAACTTGTCTGCCACATGGAGCATCAGTACTTGAAATTGTTAATGTACAGATGGTTACAGTTTGTGGGTTCACATTCAAGAGTTAACCAGTGCATGCTGTGTTAGAAAGTGTTCCTCTGAGGAATGAGGCTGAGGGGGGAGGGGAAAATGCATTGCTGCATTAATGGTGATATTAGGGATCCTTTACTCAACTCTTCTCTAACAAGTAGCTAAGTAGACTAGGTTTAATCTTTAGTCATACAAGGCTGAATTGAAAACTGGCATCCTGTTGCCTCACCACCTTTTAATATTATTGTTAATGCTCCATCTTTAAGTCATGTTTCTGACTAAAACATAACTAAAGGGTCTCCCATATATGTAGGATGTAGGATGGCATAGAAATTGGTAACAAGGTATTCTGGCACTGGAGTTGGTGGCTTGAATTCACCCTAGTTACTGGGGCAGCCTGGCTACCAATCAAGTGCCTGTATTAAACTGAAGAGGAATGGTGTAGAAGCATCTTCTCATGAGGAGCTATAAAGCTGAAGTGCCCTTCAAGACCAAAGTGGGGTGCAGAATTTTGAACATCTCTGTGTTCCCTCTCCTGTTGTGACTTACTCTTGTTATTTAAAAGACACTTATTACAAAGCAGCACTACGGTAGCAGAAACTAAAAAGACACTTGCCAGGATTAAGCGGTTTTAGTGGTTTCCTTTAAGGGAAGAGGGGCTCATGTGGTCATGTTAACTTACCCATATGAAAAACAAGATGTGTTGCCAATCCATTTAGCAGTAGCGGGTCAGAATATTTAAATGGACATCTGTAAGCTACTGATTTTAAAGTTCCACTACAGCAGTGAAGCACATGGAAGTGTAGGGTTGTCTGCAGTGATCCAGTCATTCAGTTCATGAAAGGACAACACATTGCATGTTAAGGGTATTGAAATTCTTACTGTGGGGAACTGCTGGGTACTCTCACTGGAGAGTAATGCCACTAACACAGAAAATCTTCTTTAGCCCCAGGTGGTACCCTGGCAGATGACATGACACGCACAAACGTCTGTGTGTTTGCTGCACAGGAAGACCTAGAAACCATGCAAGCATTTGCTCAGGTTAGTTCTGTAATAAGCACAATTTAACTTACACTGTTCAGTGGTCAAAAAGGAAGTGTTTGTGTAGTTGAAAGTTTAGGTAAAAATAATGCATGGCTTTACACAGGTTGCTGGAAGAGGTAGCGCAGCACTGTTCTATGTTAAAAATGCTCTAAAGAATTCGGATCAACTTTACTGAGCTTGGTTTTTCCTTTTTTTTTTTTTTTTTCTCCTTTTTTTCTTCATTTCAATTAAATGATAGTCCAGAGCAAAAAGTAATACTTTCTGTATCTTCCTAGGTTTTTAACAAGCTAATCAGGCGTTACAAGTACCTGGAGAAAGGCTTTGAAGATGAAGTCAAAAAGGTATGGAGTAGGTCCTTAACAGCAAACAGATAAACCTTCGAATTCTGGTAGTTAATCACTCTACAGAAGAGTTATATCATACAATGGATTATTAAAATAGGAATACTTTTAAGTTGTTAATAGAAGAACAGCTAGCTTGTGTAACTAGTGGAGAAGACTGACAGTGAATTAGTGCTTCTGATAGTTGAATAGTTTGATTGAAACAAAAGTGTCTAACATGGAGGCAGTAGTCAAGCTTTAGTGAAAGATGGTAGTTTTATGGCAACTCTTCTTATTTCCTGTTGCAGTTGCTGCTGTTCCTGAAAGGGTTCTCAGAGTCTGAGCGGAACAAACTGGCCATGCTGACAGGTATTCTGCTTGCCAACGGAACGCTTAATGCATCAATTCTCAACAGTCTCTACAATGAGAACTTGGTTAAAGAAGGTAAGTGTTGCCCAACTCTTACTTTAGGGAAGGATGGTGGCAGACAGAACCATGACAAGTTAAGCAGAAATTGCAATGACAGTACACCCTTGCAGCTCACTAGCTTCATTTGGTGATAGATTTACTAAAGGATTAACAAAGGTAAATATGCTGCCTCACAACATGGAAGGTCTTGCTAAATCTTTTCAGAAAGCTTGTGTGTAGGACTTCCCTGTGTGATGCTGGGGTTGCCATCACTGCTGTTGTCCAGTGAGGTAGTCCTGTATTTTGGAGGGTAACCTTTCAGGATGCAGAAGGTGTGGTGTTTCTTTAGGCTCCTTCATAAATTACAGAAAGGAGAGCTAAGTTTCGTATAGGGAAGTCTTTGTGATGCTGAGTGGTAAGAAGTCCAGTGTGCCAGAGCCTGCAGTATCCTTGGGTAGAGGTGCTGTGGACTGCTGGGTCTGCCTCTGAGTACAGAGGCTACTGCTTCAAGCAGGGCTCTGACAAACTAGGTGCCCTGTACTCTCAGGCCTTCTGATCCCCTTTGTTTCTAATGTCAATAGTAACAGTACTACTCCTGTTGCACAGGTGTTTCTGCAGCTTTTGCAGTCAAGCTGTTCAAATCATGGATAAATGAGAAAGATATTAATGCAGTGGCTGTCAGTCTTCGTAAAGTCAACATGGATAACAGGCTGATGGTGAGTACCACTGAAATTACTGCGTTACTACTTAAGCCAGTTTAGTGACCAGCATTTACCAGCAAAACACCCAACGCGCACTTACTTTGTGAAAGAGTTGTTGTAAACTTTGTTTTCAGGAACTCTTCCCAGCCAACAAACAAAGTGTTGAACACTTCTCCAAGTACTTCACTGAAGCAGGACTGAAGGAACTTTCTGAGTATGTTCGGAACCAGCAGACCATAGGAGCTCGGAAAGAGCTGCAGAAAGAACTTCAGGAGCAGATGTCTCGGGGAGATCCGTTCAAGGATGTAAGTGTTTGGCTGTAGTCACGGTGGGATGCTTTCTTTTTTCTTTTTTTGCTGTAGGAACTTAGCTCAAATTTTCTGAACTACAGCAGCATTTAGTACTAATCTGAAGGTACATGCCTAATTATATATTGAACTTGGCTTTCGCTAAGAATGAAAATTGGACTAGGGTGCTTTGGTATTAGCTTTGTGGTCTTCCTTAATGTCCTGAATCTTGCTGTATGACCAGAGGGCTGTGTTTGGTTCTGAAGTCTTCTGTGTAACATTTACAACAGAAGTTCTAATTTAGCTTAGTGTCATACATGGCCTGTGTGTTGACTCTTTCATTCTGACAGATAATCTTGTACGTGAAGGAGGAGATGAAGAAAAACAACATCTCAGAACAGACTGTGGTAGCCATAATCTGGTCAAGTGTAATGAGCACAGTGGAATGGAACAAAAAGGAGGAGCTGGTAGCAGAGCAAGCCATTAAGCACTTGAAGGTATTGCAACTGAAGTATGGACTCTAGCACCTGTTGGGTAGGGCTGCATGAAATCAGTCTAGTTTGGCAATAAATGTGAAGTGTTCCATGTGTGCCAATCTGTCATTCCTCTTGCAGCAATACAGCCCTCTACTTGCTGCCTTTACTACCCAAGGTCAGTCAGAGCTGACTCTTCTGTTGAAGATTCAGGAGTATTGTTATGACAATATTCATTTCATGAAGGCCTTCCAGAAAATAGTGGTGCTCTTCTACAAAGGTAAATTCTGTGGGATTGTGGGTTTTGGGGAGGTGGGGAAAGGAGAGGGTGGTTTTGTTTTTTCAAAGCCTGTATTTGCAGAATGCTTCAGTCCTGATAGGGCGTTCAGGGAAGATCAGTGCCACAGCATTGCACTTCATGAGCTGAAGAATTTTCTACCTTCTTTTCCAAAGATGGAACAGTAAAATGTGAAGGTGGATGTGGCTGTCGTTGTCTAGAGGAGTACTTCCCCACGTGCCAAGGGTGCTGCCTGTCTGCTAGATGTTAAGAGTTGTGGTAGATCAAATTTAGATTTTTAAGGCTTTTTGTCACCTTTAAGTTAGGGAAGGATACATGTGTTCTTAGCTTTCTGTCTGAACACAAGACTGTGAACAGCCAGAGATTAAGACCACTGAGATGTTCTGGGGTGCTCGGTGCTGTTAGGAGGTGTTACTAAACATGCTGTGCACCTGTGGAAACAGCACAGGAATATAAAGAAACTTGTTGTTAAACTGAAAATTGTATTTGTAAAATTTAAGAATTTGCATCTGTTCTTAGCTGTTAACACTCTAAGAAAAACTTCAGTCATCCCAAATAGCTATGAAATACTCCAGACTTGTAGTGATAGTGCACTCCTGAGTGCAGTGCTTGGGAAACCCCCAATGCAGCCACTGTGAAACATAAGGTTCTCAGAATTTTAAACTAGGAGGCACTCCTGGCACAAGTGTATCCAGGCGTAGTCCTGCCCTGGGTATGTATTGTCATGCTTCTAGGGGAGGAAGCAAAGGGCTGCCAACTGGGGCTTCTCAGCAGCTGTTGCTGAGTGGCTTGCTGTATTAATATTGCTCTTGCACATCTTACAGCTGAAGTTCTGAGTGAAGAACCCATCCTCAAGTGGTATAAAGATGCACATCTTGCAAAAGGAAAGAGTGTTTTTCTGGAGCAGATGAAAAAGTTTGTCGAATGGCTCAAGAATGCTGAAGAAGGTAACCAGCAGCTTAGCTCACAAGTAGAGCTTGTTCATGTTGGGAACCTTAATGTACTAATGCTTGTTTGTGAGGTGGGGTGGTTAATTGTCCCTCAGAGATGAGGTGTGTCCCCTGGTACTGGCTGAGAAAGCTTGCCAGAGCAATCCACGTGGATCCAATAGCAGCTGGACGTGGGGGCTGACCTGTGGGTAGCCTGTTGACAAGATCTCTCTGTTCCAGAGTCGGAATCTGAAGCTGAAGAGGGTGACTGACCTGTGAAACTCTGTCCTTGGCAAAGCAAACGGGAGCTGTAGATAAGTGTCATGTCTCATGTGTCCTTCTGATTCCTACATCCTACCTCCCTGTATCAAGCATGATATAAGGGCTCTCATGGCAATTTCTTTTAACTGTTTTCTATAGTTATTGAGATACTGGATTAAGTTTTTAAAACCATGTTCTAAGTAGCTTACAGGAGCTGTTACAGATTTGACTCTAACCCACATTTGTCCTTTCAGTTCTATTCTACCTCCTGTATTTTCTACTGTAATAATGTAATTTAAGGCCTTCCACAATGAAATCCATTTTACTTTTTGGGTTTTCTGTCTATATTTGAGTACACATGATTATGGTGAATGAGATTTACGGCAGTTCTGTTTGCAAATGAACCTGAAAGAAGCCTCTGAAGCCAGGAGGCTGTGGCTTGTGTGGTAACTCAGTGTGACATGTCAGCCTGCACCATGTGAGCCAGATAGTCCTGTTCATTGGTGGTTGTCCAACTCCCCAAGGACTTTGTCACCTCTTCCCTACGCTTCCAGCATAAAGCATTCCAGCTGCTGGGTGAGGCAGCTGCCCCACTCCTGGGAGGGAGCTCGGTGTCCTCCTAGAGTGAAGCTGTTACGGTGGCAGTGAAGGGTAGTGCTGCAGGGGTAAGATGAGTGGCATCTCTGAACCTGCTGCCTCTCACAGCTGGTGGCCTGCACACCTGATGGGTAGCACAGCCTGAGAGGGGTCTGGCTACCTTACAGGTGGGCAGCAGCTCCTGGGGGAGCCTTGCCAAGGCTCCCATGGCAGTCCAAGCAATACTGTTCCCCACACAGCCACCCAACAGCTTTCTTGAGCCAGTCAAGGGAGCAGCTTGCTTGAGCTGCTGTGTAAATGCACGAGTGCTGGAAGGTAAGGCAGACAAAACTCTGTCCCCTCCCACTGAAGTTTAGTGATTGTTTTATGTTGCCATTTGACATGTTAAACCGAACAGCTTATCTGCTCCGTGAAACTTTGCATTCTTAATGGAATTTCTCAGGACAGCTCATAGTTCAAGAAAACTACTTGGTAAAAGAGTGAAGTCTGTACTGGTGTAAGCTAATAATGAGCATTAACTGAAATACTGGTAACCAGAGTACACCTGTTATAAATAAAATGAAATGAAAAAAATGATCCCAAAGATCACTGCTATTTCATTCAGTAACTACAGTAATCTTCCTCCTGACTTTGTAACTTTTTTTTTTTCAAACAAATAAAGGCCATCCTTACACTTAGTGTCAAGGGCTGCAATTATCTACGTGTTAAAAGTGTTGAGTGTCCACAATTGTTATTCGCTGAGGAAATGCAGCCAGGTTCATAGTTTTTCTTTAAGTAAGTTTTATTCCAGCAACTTGATGAAACTGGAATATCCAAAAAGTCCTAAAATAAATCCACCAAAAAATAGCATAAATGTGCATGAGAAATAGCCCAAGTTGAATGCAAGACATCCTTTTTAATAATTTGTGAAATGACTAAGATTTTTCCCCCCTGGGATGTCAGACACATGTGTACCGTTTCATTGTACTCTCCCTTCTGTGACTGAATGTGAAATTTCAAAGCACCGTAAAATAATAAGGCGCTTCATGGTATCCTGATGAACACGTAACCATCCACACTTTGATGAAAGAGGAATAGTTGCAAAGAAGGTGAACTATCCTAGCTCAAACAGTAGGTCACTAGTAAACATGGAGCAAGCATCCTCATATCCCAGTTCCTATCCTAATCTCCAACGACCACAGCTATTAGAATGTGTGAGAGCAAATTTATTGAGAACTCTTTGTAACTTACAAGAAAGAAGTCTTATTAGAAGAACTTGGAGTTACTGTAACTGAAGTATGGACTCTTGCACCTGTTGGGTAGGGCTTGGGCTTCCCTCTGGCTCCAGCTCCTAAGTAAGTTTCCCCCTTATGCAGAGACAGCAGTAAACACGGAAAGCCTCCCCTTGTAACTGTGGTGTTATAATCCGAGGAACTGAGGCAAAAGAAGCAGGACTTCCACAGAAACACTCTGGGCTGTGCTGGGGGTTGCACAGTTCTAAGCAGTGGCTGATGGAAACTGCATGAAATCAGTCTAGTTCGGCGATAAATGTGAGGTGCCAATCTGTCATTCCTCTTGCAGCAATACAGCCCTCTACTTGCTGCCTTCATTACCCAAAGTTAGAGATTTGACTCTAACCTGCATTTGTCCTTTCAATTCTATTCTACCTCCTGTAGTTTTTACTCTAATAATGCAGTAATGCTGTAACAATTCAGTGCTGCTGAAGGGAAACAGTCAATCCCAGCTTATCTGCTCTTCGCTCACAGTTAAATAAAACATCATTCAAATAATAGGCCTCCCAGCAGCAAGGACATATTTCCCAGAGCTTACCTACGTGTTAAAAGTGTGAGTTCAGGTTCATCATTTTTCTTTAAGTTTTACTCCAGCAGCTGGATTCAACTGGAATATCCAAAAAGTCCTAGTATAAATCCACAAGAAATAGCAGAAATGTGCATAAAAATTAGCACATTTGCGAAACAACCGTTCATGATTTAGCACAAGTATTTACACTGTTTTCTGTTTCTTCGCTGGAAGACCTCTCTCAGCATCCTCATCTGCAGGAGACCATGACCTTTTTTCCCATTTCAGTGGGAAGAAGAAAGGATGCTTCAGCGCTGCTTCAAGTGTAAAGCACTCTGCAGGATCCAGCATCTTCCCAATCAGATCAAAGAGGTTCCTGTGCTCAGCATTGCTGCAGGTCATATATTCCTTCAGGAAGAAAATGTCAAAACATGGGGCTTTTAATCCTAAAATTGCATCAAAAGCTCCTCTCCCCAAAAGAATTTCCCTTTGTCTCCTTACCAGCAGTAGCTTACAGAGCCTCGAGACGTGCTGACCAGCACGAGTGTTTTCATTCCAGGCCAGCTGGGTCCAACTGAAATACCTGCGTTTCCTTAAGCAGTCCTTAGGCAGACCACAGTTTGTTATTCAAAGATCCTGGTTTATCCCTTCACAAGAAGTTTACTGGCATGTAAGTTCACAGCTTGTTAATAGAGCAAGAGGAGGAACCTGAGTTTATGAAACCTTTTGTTAAACTGCTATTAAAGCAGAGCTTAAAATACCTGTATTTATTAATCTCTAGCAGTCCAGGTACGGAGAAACATCCTTACCTGCTGTTCTGTACCATGTGCCTTGGCAAATGCCCCAGTACTCGCTCCATCATTGCCAGGTGTTCTTTGCTGTTAGAGGCCTGGAGGGAAATCAAGGTGGACATTTCTGTTCAGTGTTAGATGGCGTTGTCAGGAACCACCCACTAACCTTACTTTAGTTTTAACAGTACCCTGCACCCCATAATTGATTTCAAGTGAAGGAGAAAATAGGAGGCTGTAGGCATCCGATTCCTCCAATAGGTTACAGGGATCTGGATGGAGGTTTTTTTTCCCTTGACCCTTTTTTCTCCTTTGTTCATAAATGTCAGGTTTTGGCAATGCTGTCAGGATGACAGAATTTGGGTATTGAGTAGTATTTGATGATGAAGCTGTGTCTTACTAGTGTGGCTTGGAAATTACAAGCATTAACAGGGTGGTCCTTGCGTCAAGCTGCTTGTAGGAGTCTTCTGCTGAGAAGTTCCTTTGTTCCTACAGCTTCTGTTCTCTTCTTCTTGGTGTAACAGAGAAATGCAGTTTCATTTCTGAAGCCATTCCGTGCAGTCCCCACCTCCCTGTAGTGTATTTTCACCCAGCTGAGCAGCATTATGCATGCTGCATCATTTTGAGGTTCATAGTTACCTACCAGAAAGAGAATATTTCCAACATAGTATTCTATGAGAATGCAGCCTATGCTCCAGACGTCACAAGGCTGTGACCATCCCAGTCCTGTGAAAAGGGCTTTCAGAAGGTTCATGTTTATACCTGATCACAGTATACAAGTGCAGCAGCTCATGCAGGACATCTGCCACGTCTGAAGCACACTTCAATAGCATACAATAAGTCTTAGGTTGATCTTTTACCTAACAGGCTTCTACTGACCTAGTATAACCTCTGGAGCTGGATGCACTAGTAGTCACGACAGGGCTGTGGTACTCATCATCGTATCTTGCATTCCCAAAGTCCGCAACTTTGATGTCTGGAATTTTTAGCTGACGGTCATCGCTTGTCTGAAATGAAACACAATGGGATGCAAGTGGCCAAACGAACCCAGACAGTGGCTGGGGGGAGGCGGGGAGAGGACAGCAACTTACTTACTTACCAGTTTGGGGTTACACTCTGCTGTGTAGTCAGACCTCACAAATAAAATGTTTTCTGGATTCAGGTCTGTATGCGTCAGCTTTTTAAATGCAAGATAACAAGTATAGTTAGCACATTTCACAAAAAGCTAACAGATACAGCAAAAAAGAAACATACAGTTCACAGACTGGCAAAGCTGGTATGTCACCTGTCTGATGTGCTCCACGCTCAGTGGCTGAAAGCCATGCTCTTTCATAAAGTTGAAGGTGCTGAGCCCCAGTAGCTCAAAAACAATGCAGACATGTCCATGTACTCAAACCACTCCAGCATCTGGACACACTGACTACAAAAGCAGGAAAACGCATGAGTTGCAGCAGGAGGGTGTGTAACAAGGAGATACAGATGCCGCATGTTACAGAAGGTGACATCACAGGAATCTCAAAGCAGAACAAAGTGCAGGTGGCTTTGTGTACTTATTATTATTGCTGGGATCTGATGCATTTAAGTATTGCAGTACTTTTATTTCTGCACAAGCCACTTCAGAGTATGTGTCAACATTTACTGTTTTCACAGCAACGTCTGCCTCCCCTGAAAAGACAGGTTTTTAACAGTTGGTAGAACAATGAGGAGTTTCAAGTTGGAACAAGGTGATCTTCAAGGTCCCTTCCAACCCAAACTATTTTCATGATTCTAGGATGAAATTCAGTAATTATCACTATATACCTTGTTTACGGCAACAGCTTTATCAGAAAAGCTATTTTCTTTTAAGTACATACTGACTTAATATAACCAGGGCTCACCTGTGCACGAACACAATTAAAATCTAATCTTTCAATCCTGCAAACATACTTGATATATCTGTATTATTCTTAAAGGTTAAAGGCCCCATTTACTTCCCCTTTGTATTTATAGATGCTGGGCTACTATTGGGGAAACTTCCACATCTTGCAGCCTAATAAACAGGACCGTCGGTCAAAAATGACACGCTGCCTCCTGTTGTTTTAGTAGTGGTCAAATGCCTTACACAGCCACTAGGAAGACAATCTAGTTTCATACTCTGTACACGGCAAACCTGCCATCAAATACAAAACAGATTCTTGATTTACAAGATGCTCACTGCTAGATCCCAGATCTGAGACCTTCCTTATTACACAGACCTGGGGTGGGCAGTGCAGGCCACAGGACTGCCCCAGAATGGGGCTTCAGCTTCATCCCACATCGTCCAGGCCACCTCCCCCTGCCAGCCCTTGACCCCTCCCAGGCTGGAGCACCCGTCACCTCATCTCCCAGTCCTGCACAACCCTCCTGTCAAGGCGCTGGGTTTAGCATGATGTACTAACAGACACTTGTGTTTGGGAACTGCAGCAGCAGGCTTAAGGAAGTACACACAGAGCAGCAAAAGAGGAAGCAAAGATAAAACCTGGGATCATCAGGAAGCACCTCATGAACTACACTGTGAGAGCAGGAAAAATTACTTGTAGTAAATACTTACTCTTCGTGATCAATAATGCATTCCATGGCTCTTCCATAAGCACCTTCGCCCAAAATAGCAACAACCTCATCTATAAAGAACTCTCACTCACAGAAGCTGTGAAATTACTCAGCTATTAAAAAAAAACCAAACAAAAAACCAAATAATACAAGCAAACAAAATTAACAAAAAGAGTATGAGCTATCACTGAGGCTATTACAGACTGTGCTTCCTTCAAACTGTAAATACCTACTTTGAGAGATGGTAGTGGACAATTCTCATCAAGGCACATTTACAGGGATCTCATTCTTGTAGGTTCATTAACTTCATTTACTCTTGTTTGGGGAGAGGGATTAAGTCCTACAGAAAAAGAACAATCCCCACCCTCAAACACCACAAGTTAAGGCAGAAAGAAAAGACTGCCAAAGCCCCCTCACATCTTATGCTAAAAGAACTTATTCTATCTGAGAAGTTAATAAACTTTTACAACTAGTCTATACCTCTTGCACTCACTGCATCTCCTTTCTGACAGATCAGGTGGCCGTTCTCATCCTCCTCTGCCCTCCTGGCTGTTTCACTTCAAGGACGCATCTGGAACAGCACCAAGATTGTCCAGAAAAATACATAAACCTGCAAGATTAACCATGCTTCCTCTGCTGCTCGCAACTACTGCACACACAACAGTCCCAGCCACCCCTCTCACCTCCCCTGTGCCTTACTGCAGCCCTCTCTCCACCAGCAGAGCTAATCAAGCATTACACCAGAAACTGGGTCCTCCAAACCCACATCAAACAATGAAACATCTCATGCGCAATCTCAGGCAGGTGGAAAAAGAGCATCTGAGGATAAAACAGTCCTGAAACACTACAACAGCCTATTCACATCAGTTCCCTAAAGCCCAATGATTTTTTTTAATCTGGGAAGGGCTAAACTTTCTGAAACAATTCCACCTCTGGTTAATGACCCTCCTCACTCTTTGTATTGTTTGCATTTCCCCAACTGGCCCTCTGCAATCAACACACAGCACGTACATGACACATGCAACTTTGTCACTCTCCATAGATAATGCACTGCTAGTTTTTTGTCTGGTGCTCTCCAGCTTGGTCTAAGCACTGCTCCCAACACGACAGACTTCTAACATCAACTTTACCTACTGTTTTCTGAATGCCACCAAAGGCCAGAGACAATCTAGAATACACATGATGAGACCCTCCATCTCAGTCCTACTGTAAGACTGCTGTGTTAATGGACATACTTTTTCTATGCCTGGGTAGATTTATTTCGACAGAGCTCACTTGGTGGCTCTAGTGTTTGTGAGAAAGGACCATACTGATGGAAGTAAACAGGAGTTCATAAAGCACAAGTCAACAACAACAAAAATGGCCGGTCTGCAACATTTTTGTTATTTAAAGGATTAGACACATCACAAAAGTCCAAATGGCTGGTGACACAACAGCCACTGGTACAAGAATTAAACTGCAAGTATGCCATACCCAGCGACTGCCCACAGAGCCATACATTTCCACAGCTGGGCTACTGCCTGCTCTCCATCTTGCTTGCTTTTCAACAAGTGCAAAGGACCAACCCCACCATTCATTTTCCTGTTGTATTCCAGGTTCTCAGAGAGAACCTGAGAGAGGTTCAGAGCCACAAACAGGAAAACAGACATAACAGAATTTTGGGAAGTTAGTATGCAATCCTGTCCCATAAAATCACTCTCCTTTCAATACACAGCTTTACAGAAGAAAGAAAGGATCTAAATTCATCTTCCAGAGAGGCAACTGCTTGGTGTCCCTGCATTTCACATATTCAGTAAAACAGCCTTCTTCTTGTGGAGGGGAAAAAATAACCCAAACAAAATCCAAAAAAAACAGATCTGAAATGGTTTCCAGTTCAGTGCCAGATGTCAGCATTTTAGATTATTGGTTTCTTTGCATCACAGGCAGGTTTCCAGTTACGTCCTTCCCTCTGCATGACAGTACTGTCAGTCAAACATGCAGTTGCATGCTTCTGTCCACTT
>JANHGB010040478.1:20021-32645 GCA_026283785.1 Coracopsis vasa | reverse complement strand
CCATTGGTTATATACAAAAGACAGAAAAAGCACAGACCTAAAATAATTAAATCCTTTACCTGACTGACTGAAGCATTATAGTAAAATGTATTAAGTCAGGAGCAAGGGCTATGAGCTTTAAGCAGCACTCCATAAGGAACACAGAAACTTTGTCCCAGATAGAGTACTGACTAACTCTGCTCATTCCTGCCTCAGTAACCTGCATTTGGCATGGCTTTGCCTTTCTCTTGCAAGTCGTTTCTCCCCTTTATTTTAGGAGGCAAAGTCTCAAATGAGAAATAGTGGTCTGAAGCAGACTGCAAGTCAGCTGCACCTGGACCTCTCAAGGATTACAAGGCATATATACGAGAATGGACTTTGCCAAGTGATTTTGTCTGAGGCCAAAGAGGATCTGGGAGAAGAAGACCAGAATGGCAGGAGTTGGATGCAGGAACTCTAGGTACTATCCCCTGGCCACGCACAGTTGGAACTACAAATATACCCTCTCCCCGTTATGTATTACACAGTCAGAGAGTGAACCTCTCTGGAAATAAGTTGATTTTTTCCCGCTTTACAAAAACAAAGTGATGCCAAAATGCACTATTTAAATCTACAACAAGGGAGAGTAGAATACAGCTTTTCTCAGTATGCCCAACGTGCAGAACTGCCTTTTTGATGTCTACAAATCAGTCACTTTTCCCTGCTTAAGTTAGTTTATTTTATGCTTACTGTACTGCCTTGAACACAGGATCAGCAATATACACACATCCCCAACATATGTACACATGCATTTTGGTTTTCTTCCTGACCAGTCGACAGTCCAAGTATCTTGGTACCTTCTTGCGGAATTATCTGAGTCCAACAACATTTGGTCTCAACACCAAACAACAGCTCTCTCATTTGTTCAACATCATCTTGGCTGCAGGTATCTTTTATGATTTTAGGTATATCTGGATATTTTTTATTAGAAGCCTGACCACAGCCTTTTTGTCACTACTCTTCTGTTGTGCTTACCCCATTGCTTGTCCAATAAAGTGATGTAAAACAAATTACAGTAAACTCATAGTTACCTAGTTTCTATCAACAGCTGCGTAAAGATGCAAACACTTACTTACTCTTTCATACCAAAAGCATTGTGCCAGAGGCAAAAACAACTGGTTCCAATCTGCACTCTGGGGAGGCTGAAGAGGTTACCATTTCAACGCAGCAGGACAAGAGCAAGCACTTCTCTAAACATGGTCTTTAATCCCCTAGGAGAGAAGGGTTTCATCTATCTACGTCACTGCTGTCACCTAGGGGAAAAAACAGTGTCTCTTACTCACTTTTCTAACCACCAACAAAGGAAGGAAGGCTAGAATTTACACGAGGAAGGGTCAAAAACCCATTAGCATGAAACTGTAGCAAAAGACACTGTTTCAACACAGTGTCACTTAGAAAATTAAGGCAGAAAAATATTTGAAAAAACCCGTATCTTTTCACATCTTTATTTTACCAGTAGAAAAAGCAATGTTTAAAAATTAAAATCCTGGAAGATACTCTGGGAAAACTGGCTTCTAAACCACCAGATTCCTCTGTGACAACACTTAAACAACATCACAGCTCCTGAAGATCCTGTGTTCAATGAGCAAAGGTATGATCCATCTCAGGTAAACCTTTTGAAAGATACTTTAAACCCCATAATCCAGCAGTCAATCTGATCTGTCCCTACAGAATGTGTCGAGGCACTCTGCAGCTACAGAGCAAAAGGGTTGGCATGAATTGTAACGTCTTTAATGCGAACATCATTAAGAGGTCTGTAGGTTTTCTCATTCACAGGCAGCTTCTCCAACTCATCCAGGGTCTCCAAGCCATCGATAACTCTGAAAGAAAAGCAGAAGTGCCAGGAATCACCTTCTATTAATGATTTAAATTTCATAACTGAGATATCTCAAAGCACTTTACAGTTAAGTGTCATAGGGCAAGGACTTCAGAAGCAAATGATACAAATAACACAGCCAATACATTATGTACGGCACATAATGTCTTTTGAAAAGAAATGGTAAGCATCCATGACAGATTCTATACAAATAATTCCCACTGACCTGACAGTATCATCATATTTTATACCAACCATAGCCGTGTAAAGACCCTGGCTGCACTTCCTGGTAGGCAGGACTGACCTATCATAGTATAGGCTTAAACAGCAGCAAGACGCTGGCCATACCAAACCTCACTGTGACTTCCTAAGATCCTATGGCTGGAAAATCAATTTCTGAACGTGAGATTATCACTTCTAATCTTATGATCCTAAGACAAGACTGGACAGAATCATTAACAACTGTGTAAGTCTAATGACTCAAATAGGTTTATACCTTCAGATGTCCTGCTCTGGCTGCAGAAGTGCCAAGAGAGATTGCTCTAATATACCTCTTACTTTTTTGTCTAAAAAACTCTGGTAAATCTTGGCAGGTTTTTTCCGCCCAGTAATGAACGGGTAGAAAACACATGCTGTTCACAGTTCAATTCAGTCAGATGTATCACCTCTTTGAATCTAGGACACTGGACTGTGGACCAACAGGGACACATATGCTGTTCTGCTGGTACTGCAACTGGGGCAGGACTATTCTGAAGTGCCACTGGCAGTTCATCTGGCAAAGTTCATCTGCCAGAGCTGCTACTCTTTTATAAGAAAGAGGTCTAAAAAAAACCTACCTTCAACCACACTTCTAAACAAACTCAGAAATTTAAAGAAAAAGCAACACTTAAATGTCAATAAACAAGGGGTAGAAAATATATTTTCACATTTCAGTAGTTTAAGTATGTAACTCCATTTAATAAAGGCAACCTTTTCCTCAGCAGATTCACTTGTACACTAGAGGGTTTTAACAACCAGAAGAAAATACATTATCATAATCCTGAGACAGAAAAAGCAGTATCTGAAAGACTCAAGCAGTTATTTAAGGGTGATATAGTATCAGTAGTCTCTCTTAACATCAGAATGTTTTGAAATAATGATGCACCTTAACCTCACCCGAGTTTACATACTGTCAGCTCCATAAATCTTAATCTGAACAACAGAAGTTCCACCTAAACAGAAGCATTATCATGTCACTACCACACTCACCCCCAGATCCAGTCCCAAATCAGATTCTTGCTTCTGGGTAAACTCTGCAACTGTGTATTGGGTTCTTCTGGAGCTAGCTTAAAATAAGTCTGCATCTGTATGGGCAGGGATTAAAAGGCATGCTGGAATAACTCCCTCTGTGTGTGTGTGTGTGTGTGTGTGTAAGGGGGGAAGCTCCATTCCTGAGGGAATTTTTAATACACCTCTTTCCACTGAATTCCCTACTACTAAGGAAAAGGGGACAGCATTTTGGAGCACCTAATTCTGCTGACAGGGAAAGAGCATACATTTAAATATACACATCCAATATTTTAAAGATTTTAGAACCAGAAGCTTCCAAATTTGCATTGCATGTGCCCTGAAATACTCAGATCCATCACAGATCACTATAGTGAGGAGGCATGCAGCTGGATCACTTACTTGCCAAACACAGTGTACTTCATGTCGAGGTGCGGTTGCTTGCCATAAGTGATGAAGAACTGCGATCCATTGGTATTTGGACCACTGTTTGCCATTGAAACCACCCCACGGACACTGTGCTGAAAGGGGAAAAAATTCCACATGAAACAAGCCTTGCGTTCACAGATGCGTAACATGTACAAAGTGCTCTGTGAATTAGTACTCTGGCCTTAATACCATCATTAAAATCATATCTTGGTTGCTAAGATATTCCATCACAGTCCACATTTAGCTCCTCAAACTCTCTTACAAAGAAAAATTACTTCCTTGCCTTCAGTGTATGAAAAATACTTTGTCATAAGTTCTTTCTTCTTCTGTTTTCAGTGATGAAAACCCTCAAACCTAACTTGCCAAGTACAGAAGTGCCTGTTCCTACTTTAATAACAAGCTTTCTATCCCTCTATTGCAGGATTAGACTTTGCTTTACAATTACAAAAGAAGCATTTAATACAGCACAACACAATGCTGATCATTCTCCAACCTGTAAAGAAAATTTGGATGAAAACATAACTGCATATTGAGAGCACAGAAATACCTTTAGGTATTCACTGAATTCATCTTCAAACTTCTTGCCCCAGATGCTGTTACCTCCTTTCCCAGTGCCTGACAAAGAAGCACCAAAAAAGATTACTGCATTTTGAGACTGAAAATTCCATAAATTATGTACTGTTCTTTTACAACATTTTACAACAAAAACAATAGCCCGTAATTTGTTTGAGGAAGACCTTGGATTCTCATGTCTTGATACAGAGCAGAGACAAAACATAGAAGGAACACCCATTACATAGCAGAACAAACCACTGATGTAGCCTCAAATTTCATTCAGTGTTATTACAAACAGACACACACTTGAATCAGGTTTTCTTCCAAACAGTTGACACTCTCTAGGACATTTTCCCTAAATGCTTTAGGGGCAGCATAGCCTTGTGGGAAGAAACCCAAGAAACCACAGTAGCAACTGCTACCTGTTCAACAGCTGGCAAGTCAGAACCACCACACTGAGTGGAAACACCTGGATCAACTAAAGTTTGTAAAATGCTTTGCTGCTGCACCATTATTTAGAACTAGTGTCACAGCTGCTCTGTCTCATTTCTGGCTCACCACAGAAAGCTAATCCCATCAGAAATACCTCCATCAACAATACAATAATTCTTATATTTTATTTTTAATTTACTGATGGTTTTAATATGTACAGTTACAAGGATTCTTTTTTTTAACTTACATTTTCTTTTTATGTATCTTTTTCTATGGAGAGAACCGGACAGAAGAATTTACCTAATGGATCCCCGGTCTGAACCATGAAGCCCTTTATATTCCGGTGAAATACACATCCATTGTAGTAGTTACTAGCACAAAGAGCCAGGAAATTCTAAAGAAATGAAACAAATTCTATTAATAAACAACGCAGAAATAGCATTCTCTTACTAAAATGACAGCATTGGCCAGACCAAGACCAACCCTTTTGCCTCTGCTTTGCACTGTGACCACATGAATTCCACACACTATTGCCACAGAATAGCCATCAACGAATTACAGCTGATACGCTCTTTTGACAATGTCACAGATCAGACCATTTAACAGAACACCTGACAGCAGAAGGTTGCCTGACTTGAGGTGCGAACAAGGAGCCCCAGACATGCTCAGAAGTATCACTTTCATCCAACATGTTTATTTTGTAAACCTAATTTTGTAATTAATAACTTCATGCCTCAGCTTTGTTAGTTAGTTAAAAAGAACTGATTTCAACTTAAGGTTAAGTTTATCACAGAAAGCAAAACCAGGGGCCTCTGACAAACCAGGAAGCAGTTCTCACTTTTAAAGTATTGCCTAATCTGTGTGAGTGTGAGCAAACTCAGGGAAATTGGGAATCCCAGGCCACGTGCCGTACTTCCCGTTAAGGACAAAGGACGCTTTGGGAGATGCTGGAACTTGGAGAACAGGGGCCCTAAGCCAGCAGAACTCTAGGCAGTTGGACACAGTGCACAGTCCCACGAGTGGAATAGGCACTGTACCAGCTTAAAATGTTAGGGGCTGCAACTAGATGATCTTTAAGGTCCCTTTCAACCCTAACAATTCTACGATTCCATTCCAATATCTGAAGAGATGAACTGCAAAAGCCAATTCTCTTTTACAGGCTTCACTATTTCTACTGCTTTGTTTCAGCACCAGGCAATCCTGCTCCTGTAACTCAGCTTACTTCGCAAGTCTTTGGTGTACGCTCACAGAACAGTTCCACTTTAATATCTCCTACATCAGTATGCAGTGTGACAGCCTGAGCAAAAAGCAGAAAATAATAATTAAATCAGCAATGAAACACTAACAGACTCAGTTTCATTTCCCAGTCCCACCAAGAACACAACTAAGTTCCCACTGCGAATAACCACTGTCTCAGGATTTGGCCACAGGCACAAAGCTTCCACATTTCCAGGGAAATCACCAGAAAGCGCTTGGCTTCATTTAGTTTCAGGACAAATCAAGTTTGCCATCCTAACGCAGAAGCTCTGTTCCATACCATTACACTCCAGAGATAAAGTGTTTGTTTGCAAACTGGGACCTACCCCATTACTCAATTGCCAAGTTGAAAAATCAAAACACACAGTCTTATCTTTATTTCCTGATTTGCCCAACTTTCAAAAGGCTGCAGTGCAGAAGGGTACACATGCTCAAGTAGGGATATGTGCTTGCAACTTGAATAACACTTCTGTGATACAACAAGACCAACTAGATTAGCAAATATTAGCCGAAGCGGGATTAAAAGGTAGGATCTTAGAACCAAAAATGTAATTGTATTTTATACTGATGCAAACTGACCTATTTCCCTTTTCACAATATCTTGTTACAAATCTGAAATGACAACCTAAACTTCTGGTTAGAAATTCTTCACAGAATCAGATGTGCAATTCTCTGAGATGCAGAGTAGCTACTCACTGTCCAAGAGATGACTGTTTCAGAAAGAAAGAGAATATAAAAATGTTGTTGTTCTCACCATGTCTGCTCATCAAACAGCTCAGGTAGATTTGCATACAGCAATTTCCTGCCAAGAAAACACAGCAAACCTGTTGGGTTTTTTTCCACCTTTTCCCAGCTCTATTGGATTCTAAAATACCTGTGTGGTTCTGTGATTTTACAGTACACAGTTTGACATTCAAGCAACTCTGCAGATAAATGTTCTACATTATGCAAGTGCGCAGCACATTATTAGAATTCTATTTCTTTTCATTCTACACTATCCTGTAGTGTAGAACTAGAAAGGAGAAGAAAAAAAATCGCTTAAAGAAAGGTGATGGGGGCAAACACCACGCTTTCCTAAGATGAATGCTTATACCAAGCAATCACAGCTGTCTCAAAGATGATGGTTTTGTGAAGGTCTGAATTGAACAGCTAAAAGCCACATGCCAGTCCCCAAACAGAAGTGTGATTTGGAGCCGCCTTCCGACAGCTGTGCGTGCCTGCAACAGACAAGCAGCTGCATACAAGCGCAGCATCAACCTTCTCGTAGCCTCAGCACGATTTCCAAGAAAGCACTTGGAATTCTGCTAACAAAACAGCAGTTGTGAAGGAACCAACAGCTCCACACGCTGATTTCCTCCCCGTACTCTGCCCTCCCTACCTGGCCCCGGGCTTGGCAAGGCCTCTCTCTCACCGAAACCGGGAGACCCGCCGAGAGCGGCCAAGAGCCTGGCTTCCGGCCTAGTCTGCTGCGTCCTTCACCCTCTCCCGCCCGCCGCGGGGCGGGGCACGGCACGGCACGGCATGGCTCCTCCACAGCCGAGCTACCCTATCGGGAGCGGCGGAGCGCCCGCTCGGCCCTCTGTCACCGCCCCGCCGCTTCACCTTTGCCCGGCCACACGGAGGCCTCGCACAAACCTGCCGAGGCTGGACCCCATCCCAGCGCCCTTCGCCGGGAAGCGGCTCTCTGGTTTCCCTCACCCACGCAGGAAGTTCCCAGCCGCCCTTTCCGCACCTCGCTCCCGTCACGGCGCTACGGAGAGGCGGCCCCCAACCCCTCCTGCTGCGACGTGAGGTGGGTGCGGGGCCTCGCTGCCGCGATCGGAGGATACCGAGCCGTGGTGCCCCTGTCGGTGGGGCGGTGTTTGCAGCATAAACGCGGTTGGTGCTGCGGTTTCTGCCATTCGGTCACCTGAGCTTATTCCTGCTGGTTTTACCCCCTCTACAGATTGCTGCATGCTGCTGTCTGGCACGCAGCTGCTTCACCGCCCTCTGCTCTGCATCCGTGCTTTGGGACACCTGCCCTCACGCTCCCTCATGAATCTCGGTGAGCTGGTTTCAGCCCTGAATGACTTTGCATCCCTCTCTCTGGCTGAAAGCTGGGACAATGTGGGCTTGCTGGTGGAACCGAGTCCTCCCCATACTGTGAACACCCTCTTCCTCACTAACGATCTCACTGAGGAAGTGATGGAAGAGGCAGTGCAGAAGAAGGCAGACCTTATTCTTTCTTACCACCCTCCTGTATTCACACCACTCAAGCGAGTAACATGGAAGACCTGGAAGGAACGGTTGGTTGTCCGAGCCCTGGAGCACAGAATTGGGATTTACTCTCCGCATACAGCATACGATGCTATACCGCACGGAGTCAATGACTGGCTAGCAAAGGGACTTGGTGAGATTCTGTTAAACAAACAAACAAACAGGTTAACATTATTAATCAGTATATGCTATTGTATGTTGAGCTTTTCCTCACTTTCCTTTCTTCCAGCTTTTACAGGTATGCTTTGGAGAGGTTTTTTTTTTCTTTCTCCAGTAATCTTGAGTTCTTTTGAGTATCCCAAGTATACAAAACAGAGCTTGGTGAGGAAAACCAAACACAAACACTAGAGGAGCATTTCAGATGCATGACTGTACTATTAAATGTTGTCAGAACTGGTTCAGAGTATTGTTAATCTTGGTTGAAAAGTTTAGACCACTGACTTTAAATCACCACTGATTAATACACCCTGTAAAGGGCAACATCTCATTGTTTGCAAAGGACTTAGGGTATCTGAAATTCTTTTAGATTTTTATTCTGTATCGAGGCTCATAAATGAAAACATTTCTGTCCTTTCCAGCCTGATTTTCAACCCAGAAACTATTTTGCTTTTGTACAGTTCTTAGGATAAAGTGGATGGCCTTAACAATGACAAATTCTATATTGTAGCAGCTGCTTTGCACTTAAAATAGATTGTGCCTAATGGAGACAACCGGTCAGGAAGTCCTCAGCTCTGATCAGGGAAAATGGATTCCTGTGCAAAACTTGCACCTTTTTGTTGTATCTCTTTATCGTACGTGCTAGATCAGTATTAGGATACTTGGCCAGCTTTCTAAGGCAGCAGTCTTGTACTGTTTTCTCAGGTGCCTGTACTTCCGTTCCACTGCGTCCATCAACTGCACCAAGCTGTCCAGCTGAGGGCACTCACCGGGTAGAATTCTACACAGACAACACTGAGCATCTAGACACGGTGCTGTCCAAAATCAAAGATATCCAAGAGATCTCATGTCTCACTACTCTCCCTGCCAGGTATCTGCTTCACTCTCTAATGTTGTATTCTTTCCATTGTTTGAAAGAGTAAGTTGCTGGAATTGTATTTTACTGTCGTAGTCTCTTTGCTCCTTTGTGCTTTGCTGCTATTTTTTTTCAGCAACAGATCTAGAAACTTAAGGGATAATGATCCCTTTCTGATCAATCTATGTTCCACTAAATGATAACAGTGACTCAGTGTAGCATCACATAGGTTAGAGCTGGTAAAGATGAGCGTTAACAAGAAATTTGAAGAGGACAGTTGAGTTAAATTCCCGTATCTGTTTCTTCCACGACAGTAGACTAGACTGCGCTGGGCTATTACAATGCTTTTTCATTTCTCTGTGGTAGAATAACCACGGGGATAGAATAGCTTTGGTTTAAATTAATATGAAGCTGAAATTCTGTCTAGTTTCTTAGAATGCACCAACCGTATCTTTCCTCAGGGTTGAAGGTGAGGAGCAAACAAGAGTCAGTTTGAACTGCTCTCAGAAAGCACTGTTGAAGGTGATGGCATTATTGTCCCAGAACAACCTTTATCAGAGGACCGAGATTCTCTTATTACAAAAGGTAACAAATTAAATGTATTGCTTCCAGTGAATGTACTACTTGCGTGCGCTGAGCACTCTAAACACTGAAATCCAGTAGTCAGTAGCATCGTAGGTTTCCTATGCTGTCCTGTCAGTGCTCTGAAATACTGGCCTGTGGGGATTTGAAGCCACACACATTTTCCAGAGCAATGAAAATAGCTGTATGGCCTACACTAATGCTAGTTCAGTTCCATATCTGGTGTAGTTAGTAAGTTACATTTGAGAACACTATATACAAAGTTCTAGGCATTCCTGAGTGCCCAAGATACTCATCTGTGGACAACATGGAAAGTGATGGGAACTTCTGGTGTCAGCTTTCTCACAGTAATTTTGGTTTCTTTTCAGCCTCTGCTTCCCCATACTGGAATGGGACGTCTGTGCACACTGAGCGAGCCAGTGTCCTTGTTGGACATAACTGAACGTATCAAGAGCCACCTAAAATTACCGCACATCCGCTTAGCCATGGGAATGGGCAAAACACTAGGTAAACAGGCCTGCAAGTAAGACTATCTGTTAGCACTAGTGTTCCAGCAAGACAAGGAGTGTGAGTGTGAGCATGAGTGTATGAAGTACTGCTGCCTTGGATACTTTCACTTCCAGGTAGTATGAAGCACTGTTAAAAGACAAGAAACAGCATTTTAGTAGTTACGTGACACAATCACACAAAAAGAATTTCATCTGTGTTTTTTACTTGGAAGTTCTAGATTATGCTGGATGTCAATGTGAAGAAGGGACAGCACAAGTTGAATACGAGACATCCTTTTCAATAATTTGTGAAATGACTAAGATTTTTTCCCCCTGGGATGTCGGACACACATGTGTACCATTTCATTGTACTCTCCCTTCTGTGATTGAATGTGAAATTTCAAAGCACCTTAAAATAATAAGGCGCTTCATGGTATCCTTATGAACATGTAACTATCCACACTTTGATGAAAGAGAAATAGTGGCAAAGAAGGTGAACTATCCTAGCTCAAACAGTGGGTCACTAGTAAACATGGAGCAAGCATCCTCATATCCTAATTACCTATCCAAATCTCCAAGGAGCACAGCGATTAGAGTTTGTGAGAGCAAATTTATTGAGAACTCTTTGTAACTTGCAGGAGAGAAGTCTTATTAGAAGACTCTTATACTGTCAGTTGCATTAAAAAAAACCCTGAACTATTTTGAAGCCTCTCATTATGGTGTGGGTTTGTAGTGGGGTGACCACTACAATTAAATTCCCTGGTATTGTCACATATGTAATAGCTTGGAATCATCAATCATAGCAAACGGGCAAATTTTTAATGGCATGGAGCAGCTTTCAGTCTCCACTGAGATAGTCTTTTGGGAGCTAAAAGTTAGAAAACAGGTATCTGAGAGGCAAAATCCTTCCTTAGTGGCATCATTAATTGGAAAACTAATGATGGTGGAACATGAGAGTCCTGGAAAGGGTACTAGCCTATTAAAGGGTTCAGAAATCTTACTAAATAACACCTCAGTAGGAGAGAACTAGCCAGCAGCCAGCTTCCATACTGTAGTTTTCCACAAACCTTCCTACCCCTTGAAAGAAAAAAGAAAATCTACACATCCATTTAGCACAAGAGGATTTTGCTGTGATATCAGAGATGTTAGAGGCCCATGACTCTTTCAAACTGATAGATGTGTCTCTTTCTCCAACAAATTTACATTGACCCTAAAAGCAAGGTATAATTATTGTGAAACAATCAATAGCAAATACTGATGTGAGAGCTGGACAGAAGGACACAGTTAATCTGTGACACCTTTATATCCTGCAGAATCACCAGTGAAGAAAACTGCTCTGTGTGCTGGTTCTGGGAGCAGTGTCCTGAAGGGAGTGGAAGCTGACCTCTATCTCACAGGTAAAAGATTATGTTTGCTATCTTTATAAAAATAGTCACTAGAAGAGAAGAAAGGAAAAAAGAGTTGACTGGCTGTTGAAAGATTTGGACATAATTACCTGTAATAATTGAGAAACAGTTATTGAAATGATAAAAGAATAACATTAAAGTAGAAATAATGTGGATCAGATGGCTGTGAGGTGTAGCGATGGTTATTTGAATTAAAACATTGCTATGCACGCATTACTTCAACACAGAATCAGTGTTGATGGCAGTCTGCTGCAGCTTTCAGTGTGTTTCTCCTTTGGCAAGATACAAAGTATTTCCTCAGTTCTTTACAGAATTCTCTAATGGAAAATGGAATCTAATGTAATCTACAGAGTCTTGCAAAGGAACCCCATAGTATATCTGACCAAAGGGACATGTAGCCCATTATCCTCTTTTCCAACAGTGGGAGAGCTACTCCCTACACCTTGCTCAACAATGTGAAGTCTGCCTTGCACTCTTTAGTACTTAATTCAAGCAAGTTCTTTGGTAAGACATGCTCCATTTCCCCCTTAACACACAGCCCTGGAGAGCTGACCCACAGACTTCTTCACAAGGCTTCCCAATTGCTGTGCTTGCATCACAGCAACCCACATGTCATCCAGACAGTCCCCTTCCAAACGACTCTGCATACTCTTTCCTGCCCAAATGGCAGAATCTATTCAAAGAGAGGAAGGAATTTCTGTTGTTGTCTCACTTGTATGTGGGGGTATCAGCTGAAAGTCCTTCAAGGGGCACTAGAGCAGGAGTGTTCCATGTTCTTACGCTGAGCAGATGGTGTTGCATTCCCCCTTATGGGCTATATCCCCAGTTACATTTTCCCAGCTTCTAGCTAAGATTCTGTATATATTGCGAAGAACTGGTCACCTAAACTGTACTGTTAGTGACGTACATGGCATTTCTTCCTCCAAATGGCAGGAGAGATGTCCCACCATGATGTTCTGGATGCAGCTGTGGAAGAGGCAATCGGCACTGGGATGAATGATGGCCTCCCTGCTGTTGTTTTCCTTCATTCTCCCTGTTTATTCCCAGGGGTGGCTGGGGTGCTGTGACAGTAGAAACACTCAGGAATCTCAAGCCTTCTGTTCTTCT